>APFE031129099.1:0-11234 GCA_000404065.3 Pinus taeda
CCCACAACAAGCAATTGACCCCCAACAGTCATGGGTTTTACCCATTTGACAGAAGGTATGGACACAAAACCAGGAAATGGAAGGAAATTTACTTCCCCATTACCACCAACAATTTTCTATCCCCCAAATTCTCTTACTAGTTACCCTCCTTTCACCACGACAAAACCCCAACCAGAACATAATTACAATGTTGAAGTGGACCCGAATTACATACCCGAAATCTGTAGGCATTTGTCGTCGGCCTTGGTTCTTCACGTTCCGGCGTCCTCCCACTGCACTGTAACACCACCCTTCTCCACTAGCTTTCTTTCTAACACTGCACATCGTGTTACTTATCCTGCCAATATACCCTACCTTACCTCTAGTCCCGCCACCTTGCCCACCTCCCCAACATGCATTCATGTCAAGGGGTCACCGCACCCCTTGCCTTAAGCATTTAAATAAGTATTAAAAACTCATTAATATAGTTCGTACTAAGAATTCATAGATATGTATTCCTTTCTACTACGATCGCATAAAGACTCTTCAAGATGCAAAAACCTTCATCTTTATTGATTCTAAACCTAGTAAGAATAAAAGTTTTATTTATGTACATGGTTTACATACAATATGTTTCAATGACAATATTTATCAAGGAAATCAAAAATCCAGTGTAGCCAAACATAAATTTTATAATGACAAGCTTCCTAACATTGGGCTCCATTCTTAACCAAAATTGTAGTATAGGAAGTAAAGAGTAAGATTTTTCAACTAACTCGCATCCTAGAAGAGAGTAGATATAAAAGCAACATGAAATTGACGTTCTTTTAAAAACTTGATTCATCCGTTCCTCCATAAAGTCATGATATCCCATTTGAAAATTTAAATGATCAAGATTTTCAAGCATGATTTTTTTAACAATTATTTCATAAGAGGGATTCTTGTTGCTTTCTGAGATGGTGATAGGGTTAGTCCCACAAAATCCTTCAGATTCATGATTTAAAACATATAAAGAGTATTCTTCGAAATAGTCATCATGTTTCAAATCAAAGCTTGTAGTACTATGATCAAATTCCTTAGTACGTCGCAAAAGATATTGTAAATGAAAATAATTATTGTCATTATATGATGCAAGAACCTCAAATTTTGAATAAAAATGTCATCATTAGAAACATGGGAAACTATGTTTTCCTCGTTATAAGATTTATGTTCTGAAAACCATGAATTTAAATCATGATTATATTGTAGGATATTACATCGGTTATAGCTATAATAACTAGGAGGATATGAAAGGAAATAATTGATACATTCAATTTCGTTTTCATTTATAAATTCATTTTCCTCATAGTTATCATAAACATGTTGCGAAGATATTGATTCAATTAAGTTATCATAGCCCTCATTTTGACAAGTATTAAAAATATCTAAAGTATCATATTGTAAGTCTACTTCATGACTCAATTCATCATCATATCGATCATAAACAAGAGGTTGGGAAAACTCAACATGAACATCAGGTGAAGTTGAGTCAAAATACTCAAAGATAAGTTCATGTAATAGTTTCCCTGTGACATCCCAAAAAGGTTTAAGAATATGATCAATAGGTGGAAGAATCTCTTTGTTTATCAGTTGTTGTCGAGGATTTTCAAGAATACGCAACATAATGTCTGATTAGTTAGGTGTAGAATCAAATATTTCAAATGCAACCTCTCCTATATTACCATTATTATTATCATCCTCTAAGCATGAAATCAAATATAGATTAGATCCACTAGGAGATATATAATATGAAGATTTATTTAAGAATAAATGTGTTATATGATATCATATTAAAGAAAGAGAAATGTTTTGTTCATGATATTCAAGATTTGACAACACGTTATGTTCATTAATAATTGTCATAAAAGGTGATTTTTGAAGGTTTTCAAAAATAGATTCATTAATGTTTCCTTCTATTTCAAATTCATAATCCATTTGGGTTTCTTCATTTTTATCATCATATTGATTTTCAAGGTTATTATCATCATTATATTTGCAATAGTCAAAATCAAGTAATCCTATAGGATACATACATTTATGATAGTCACGAAAACTTGTATGAAAACCTTTGAGAGAGGAAATTGTACCAAGAGGGATTCTTTTGTACCACTTTTGAGCATCGCCTTCCAAGGACATCATGAATAACTTCATTAGAACATCTTCATGGTGTATCCCCATCTTTGGAATGCACTTGTGGAAATCTCTAAGATGTTGTGTCAGATTTTCACCATCGTCATTTCGAAAATGGGGCAGGTAAGCATCCCATATTTCTATGTCTGGTGACTCATGTGGACAATTTGCAACATCAGAAAAATTCAAAGGAGCAAAATGTGAAGAAATCCAGGAAACCGTCATTGAAACAAAATCTACAATAAAACTAAATTAAGGAGTTGCCAGGTGAACAAATAAACAAGAAATATTTACCTTAAATCCTATAAGGTGCATAAAATTGTAATCATGTCTACCAATGGGTCACATAATTAACCATTAACTCAGTTACCAGAGGAAACAAAATCTTTACAATTCGATCCTCGATAATGATGCCAAAATATGTTGGTGCTCAAATTGTCTCGGTAACTGAGGACAACCTGAGACCACATTACTGAGGATCCTAGATCCTCCCACTCTAGGTGATAAGGACCTTCCTCCCTTTCATCACAGTGGTTATTCCCTGGTGATAATCAAAATTGAATATTCGTTATAAAATAGTTTGAATTAAATATATTTTCTAATTAAACAAATAAATATTGCAGCTTATTGAATAAGAAGTGTTTTAAATAAAATATTTTTTTGGGGAAAATGAGATGTTAGGTACATGTTGAAGAATCTAGGGCAAAGTGGTGTAGTGTGATTCTTCGTTACTTGATAACAATTTGTGGAGTCTTTTTACTTTTCTTGTTAGCTTATTATTCTTCCTTTCTTATTAGTGCATATGTGTGTACTTCAGCAAATTGCTATCAAAACATAAAAACAATAACACAAGATGTTGGCTCTCTGCCAAGGCCAAAACCTCTCTAATCTTGAGAGGAAAATCCCTTAGTGAATTTCTCTTATTGAAGCTTCTATTGATCAATGCCAAACCCTAGACCCCTGACAAAGAGATCCTCCAAGCACAAGTCAAGCCTTCACTCCTTTCTGCACCTTATACCTTGGCACTTCTTCCGGCACTTTGTCTTCCAACACTTCATCTTCCAATTAGATTCCTTTCACCTTAGAGAGATGGGCTCCTTCGCTAGGCTTAGGAGTCCTTGGAGGCTTGATCTCTCACACAAACAAAGGACTATTAGCTGATGTCATCCCTTACTGCACCTCGCACATGTGACTGTTTCTATCACTAGAAACAGTGCTTTATACTTCGGTTTTTTGCTTCCTTACTTCGCTTGAGAGTCCTTCCATGCTGGAGTAGGAGGCCTTGTAGGCCTACTTTCATCTCCAAACAAAGTGAGATATGCAACTGTAGCTGCAAGTTGTCCTTCATTTCCTCGCATGTGTGGCTATGTATGTCCTAGGAAACAGTGTCTTAACCTTCATTGTTTCTCCCTCTTTCTTCGCTGCACCTTATAGACCTTTTTCCTCGGCTTACTTCATTTCTCCTTGTCTTCTATCCTTCACGGAATTCAGATCTCAAGTTGTGCATTGTCTTTGGAGTGGACAACCTCTATAAATAGAGGATTTTCACTCCATTTAAGCCGACTTGACTGATTTCATTTAGGCTGACTTGTCTTCTTAATTGTAGGTTGACTTTCAGGGTAGTTTGGTGGCTGACTTGTTGATAAAACTTCAGATAGTTTCCATGGTGTTGTACAACATGCTTGAAGGAGCTTGTTAAAGGTGTCATTGCCTAGGAGTATACTTGACTTTGCTTGGAGGTTTCCCCTTGACTTTAATATATATTTATACATAGTGTAACATGCCTTTAAGGCCTTCCATATTTTCTTTTGACTATTTGACTCACCTATAGCACTTTGACATGTGCTAGACCTACTACAATGAGCAAGAAACTCATTTTCATATATTATAAAAATAATATTTCTCTTCTTGAATAAGTAAAAATATCAAAAGTACATTTATGAAGACCGAACCTAGTTACACTTCCTTCAACAATACATAACTCATGAAAACTTATTAAATAAAAACTTCATTAATGACAAATGAAGTCAATTAATATATATCATAATTCACAAAGGTTAGTGAGAAATAAAAATAAATATTAAAGAAAAGAGAGAAATTAAGGCACACTAGTGTTAAATACATCTAATTGAACTATGTGGTTTAAATAACATAACATCAAGTATTATTATTATCTAACCTGTATAACAATTACAATAATTTAATTTAATAATTTCAAATAATAAATATTATAGACTTATTAAATTAAATGTAATATGTGAAACATTAGACACTCTGAACAAGTCAAATAATGGCTAATAATTTCACATTTTCGAGTCAAGGAAAATAGTAAAAACAAGAATAAAATAAAAAATAAATAAAATTTAAAGAATTGGTTTTTATGGCATTTGAATTTATGGTGTACATAGCCCTAAATATCATGTACTCATGGAATTAAACCTGCAACCAATAAACTCAAAATATGATTATAAAACCCTAGATATCAAGTATTCCAAAGTATTTAAAATCATTTAATATATTTGAGAATAATGAATAATCAAGTTAAGCTATCATTCTGGAAAAATGAACCAATGCATAAAATTGAAATTAAAATAGAACAAAATGGAAAAAAAATAAAGAAATGAATTATAATATTATTAACAAAACATCCATGTCACAATGAAGGAGACAATTTGCAACATGTACAAGAAGGTTGTAATAGTTAAAGTATTCTTCCTCAGAGATATCCTCCTCCACCCTGCCAAAAAACTCCTGAAGAAACCCTTACATTCTCTTTTATATCTTTGGGAATTCGTTTCCCATTTAGTTCTTGTAACTTCTCGAATGAAACCACATTAAGAATAATTATGTTAACTAAATGTAATACATGTTCCATTATTTAAATGAATTTTTTCTCAAATCCTCCACTTTAAAATTCCTTTAAATAACATCTCTTACATTAAAAGAAAAGATATAAATTAATTCTCAAATATAAAGTATTATAATAAACAAAATTAAACTATGAAACTACCTTTCATAATATTCTCTTCATTATCTTAAGTCCATTATTAATGAAATGTATTTTTTACCTTAAATAAAACCCAATAAAATTTTCCCTATATAAAACATTATATCATAAATACGAAAACATAATAAAAGCTATATGATTAATTTATATGCATCCATCAAAAAGTACAACAATTCATATGAGGACCATCAGATATGACTGAATATAGAGGATCATAACCACATGGAGAGAAAGGATTTAAGGAGCCATATTAGATCTGAAAATGATAGGACGTATAGAGAGATATTGCTAGTAGCACCTATGTACAGAATGTTAGTTCAGTTGTCAGCCCCATATGCCAAAGACAGCATGGAAAAGTCTTGGATCTTATGAGAGATGTTGTCCACTGTTATTTGCATCCTCCATATACCCTGTGGAGAAGATAGACCCTGTTTTGATAAAGCATTTGCCCTCCGGTTTTTATCCCTGGCAATGTGGGAAATAGTGTAGTCCTTCCTAGTGCTCCACATAGCCTCAACCCTGTTCATCCATCCTGAGAGGTGTATATTTCTTATGATATGTTTAGACTGTACGTGTTCGATGATGACTTTCGAATCTCGAAATATATGAAGCTTTTGTAAGCCAAGTAAGTCACATATAGATAGGAGTCCAACGAGGGCCATGACTTTTGCTTTATTATTAGATCCAGCTCCTCCATTCCAATGGATGTCAAAAACTTGACCTTCCCCAATGATAATGAAAACTCCGTAGGCACATGTGCCATGTTGGACTGTGTCTGCCTTCCATACCTGTCTTTGGATTGGCAAGGTCATCCAATCGCATTATACAAGCAAAGGATAGATTCGAATACTGTTGATTTCGGATCACTTATGGAATTGAAAATAATCCTATTGCGCCACTTCCATATGGCCCAGATTGTTAACAGTGGAATGGGCCTCCACTCGATATACATATTACTCCATCCTGTGAAAGCTTCAGTGATAGAAGGAGCACTGATGTTGACGAAACCGAAATGAGCAGCTAGGTTCTACCAAATCAACTGAGTTTGAGGACATTGAAGAAAAATGTGCAAATCTCTCTCAGAATTTGATCTACATAGGGGGCATATGGCTGGCCCATACCAATTCTGCTTTTGGAGATTCTCTTAAGTGAGGTTCTTGTTATAAAAAACCAGCCAGGCAAAAATAATGTTTTTTATGGGACGTCCTGTTTTCCAAAATGCAGTTGGAAATATATTATCAGGTGGATTAGATGCTGTATAAAGTAACTGTAGATATATTTGCTTTGCTTGAATAGTCGATGTGCCACCCAGACCTTTCCAAATTAGGAAATCCCGATCCGACGAGCGACAAATTCCCCTCGCTCGCATTGAAGTAATGATGGAATTCCATTGTGTTTCCAGTGTGCCGTTAAGTTGAATTTCTATAGCAGATTTCCATATAGGAACTGTTCCATCCCATTTTTGAATGACATTGGCCCAAAAGAAGTAATCCCTGTTGTGTAATGCTCTCAAAAGCTGGGTGGAAATATTGATTTTTTCTTCCGCACCTGCAAAATCATCTATGCCAATAATAATATTAGATCTAGACTGGAATTTCCAGATTAAGTTTTTTCTGAAGAAAGGCTCCATTCTTTGAAATCCTCTCCATATAGCTGAGCCATTAGAGGATCCAATGTTGCGCTGTCTGTACCAATAAGTCATGCCCTGATTGTCCATATACTTAGCTGTAATGGCCTTGCTCCAAATGGATTCTCCCATAATCGCTTTCCACATGGTTTTGCAGAGGAGGGCTCTTCTAAATGTGTGTAGATCCAATATACCCCAACCTCCCATATTTTTGGGCTGAGACAGCTTCGAAAGCTTAGTTAAGTGGAATTTTTTCTTATCCTTCTGTCCTCCCCATATGAAATTAGCAAACGTTCTGTTGAGACAATTGATGATAGTTGAAGGGATATAGAAGAGGTGCTCCAAATAAACCATGATTTGAGCCAACATAGCTCGAGCCAGGATTGTGCGGCCTCCTAAGGATAAGCATTTGTATTCCCAAGCAGCTATTTTCTTATAGAAACGATCCGGTATCCATGACCAATCAGCTACTCTGTATCCCACAGGTTTCAAATTATAGCCCAAGTATTTCAATCCATTCCGAATGGGAAAAGCTTTTATATTAAAAAGACCTGTTAGATATATGAGAAGATCTCCATTTATATTTTCAACATGAAAAGAAGATTTTATATCATTAACATGGATGCCGGTGGCTTTTTGAAATCGCCCCAAGATTTCATGAAGACATAACCATGTTGTTCTGCACAACAATGCTGATAATAGGATATCATTGACAAAGAAATTATGCGAAATGAGAATGTTTCTACATATAGGGAGAGGCTTACATCTGTTTTGCTGGATCAAATTCTTAATATGGAGGCTTAGAGAATCCATTACTAAAATGAAGAGAAGTGGCAATAGAGAGCAGCCTTGACGTAAACCTCTGGCTGCTTTGAAGAATGGGGTTGGGATTCCATTTATGAGGATTTCATAATTGACTTCCACCACGCAGGCCATGATCCATCTAATGCATCTGACATCTAGGCTAATCCTAGCCAGAAGGCATCGTATGAAACCCCAGTTCACACAATCATAAGCCTTTTTAAGATCGATTTTCAAAAGAGCAGCCTCTATTTTCCTGCTGTGCATTGAATGTAAGCATTCTTGGGTGAGAGCCACTGCATCTAATATATTCCTATCCTTCAGAAAACCGTGTTGTTCTTGAGACAGATGTAGAGATAAAATGTTCCTTATACGGGTGGCAATAATATTCGATATGATTTTGTATAGAACGTTGCACAATGAAATTGGTCGATAGTCTGAAAAAGTGGAGGAGAGCTTCTTCTTGGGGATTAGAGCGATATAAGTTGATGAAATGTTTTGGCTTATGAAACCCTGCAGTCTCTATTCCTCAACCATATTTAGAATATCTGTCTTAAATATCTCAAAGAAGTGGATGAAGAAATCGATGGACCACCCGTCAGGTCCAGGGCACTTGTCTTTCTGGAATGATTTCATTGTTGTCAATAATTCCTCTTCAGAAACTTCAAAAAATAGAGCTCTGTTTTGATTTTCATCAAACATAGTGGGATATGGGTTTATTCCCCATAGAACATCTTCTATGTCACAGACAGAATTCTTGCTATATGCCTTTTTGAAATACTTCATAGCTTCTCGAGATATGGCCTCCTGAGTGGGATGTGAGTTTCCTTCCTCGTCCTTGATCTCCCAAATAGTGTTTGCTTCCCTTCTCTTATTTGCAAACCTGTGAAAGAACTTCGTATTTTTATCTCCTTCTTTGAGCCATAACGCTTGGCTCTTTAGCCTCCAAGTGGCCTCTTCAGCCTCTAATATCCGCTATTTTCTTTTTTCTAAATCCCAAATATTTTTTCTAATGGAGGACAAAATGGTGGGATATTTAAAATGAGCTGATAAATGCTCCAATTTTCTGCATATATCCTTCAGTTCCTTTCTATTGGAGGCCGATTTCTCCTTCTGCCATTTTTCGATCTTTTTTCGAAGAGATTGTAGACAGTCAAGAAAATGCCGAGATGGGTCATTATACTACTTGGTAGAGGGCTTCCATGTATCATTTATAAATTTGTTGAATTTTCCATCAGCAAGCCATGTGTGATTGAATTTCAACAAATATCCAAACTTGCAACCAATATGATTCCAATGAATAGAAATAGGCCGATGATCAGATATAAAAGATGGAATGATATTCATAGTAGGGGGGCTGAATCTTTCAATCAAATTTTCATGCAAGAGAAATCTGTCTAGTTTTTTTGCCAGGAATGAATTATTAGATCGCCCATTGTCCCATGTGGGTCCCCGACAATTTGGCAGGATGTCAACAAAGTTATTTTGTATAATGACTTCCCGAATGAACCTCCCCATCGGATCATATTTCCTACCATTGCCCCATATTTCTTCATTGCAAAAGGTACAATTAAAGTCTCCACCAATTATCAGAGAATCGATTTCAAGTAATTTAGAAGATATAAGATTGTTCCAAAAAGGGAAATGTTCCTTATATGGTGCATATAGATTTAATATATGAACCGGGTCTGAAGAGCCACGAATATGGGCTAGAACAAGTATACCAATGAAACATTGAAATGCAGCTGCCCTAATCCATTTCAGATCCCATAAAACCGCTAAACCCCCTGACATTCCCACAACACTTGAAGCAACCATATGCCAAGTTGGAAGCATCCTCCTGAAATATGTAACAGTTTGGAGATTGTCATGCATGGTTTCCTGTATAAGAAGCATTTTCGATTTGGATGAGACAAAAAGGTTTTTAAGGGCCAAAAATTTAGAGACTGCACCAAGGCCCCAAATGTTCATAGATAGGATGTCGATCATTTTGGGACATCATTAGGCTAGCTTGCTCTAAGAGGACTCATGTCAGAGACATCATCAGCAACAATTTCTGAAACAGGAATGTCAATTAAGGTGAGGTCCCGAATTGCCATATCCTGTCTTTCCCTCCTACCCCGAAAGTGTCTACTTCCCCTTTTCTCTTTGCGGCGGACTATAATGTTTCTAGCTGAATTTAGGCTAATGATAGGGGAGGGGGAATGATTGGGGCGATGGATCATTAATGTCTGAAGATTCAGTGTAGCTTGTTTAAGGAGAAGATCAATGTCCTGATCGAAAGAATTTCTTGGTGAGGATTGAGGGGAGTTTGGCGTAGATGGCAGAATATATGGGGATTTACCTTTATGATCAGAAGAGCATTTCTGAGATGTAGATAGCGAGGAGTGAGAAAAAGCTTTTCTATTTAAAACAAAAGCTCGACCATGGGGTGGAGAAGACGGGGGTCTCTGTAAAGCAGGTAGATGAGAGGAGGGGGATTCAGGAGATGAAGAGATGTATTGAATGTGAGGGGGAGATGGAACAATATGCACTGGTTTGGAAATAGTAGGGGGAAGGGGAATAACAGGGTCAGGGTCCAGTTCAAGTGGCGGAGGAATGGGAGAGAGACTCGGTAAATTGGTAGGATGTGGTTTAGATTCAGAGGATGACCGTGGACGATTTGTAGAGATTATATTGTTCCTATATGGATGGTCCACAGATAAATAACGAGAGTGAGGGAGGCTGGCAAATTGATCCAGAGAGCGGCCATTCAGAGATGAGGAAGCTGCTATAGTTAAATCAGGAGCCTGATATGCCTCCAAGGTGTAAGGCTATTCCTTTTCCATATATTTCGCATCACATGGCGAATTAGAAACCTTTTCTGTATGAAGCTTTTTCTTCTGCTTACCTCCTAGACGGCGGGGACATTGAGGGAAAAGGTGTCCAGTTTTGTGACATGTAGAACATCTAAATGGGACTCCCCAGTAGTCTAATCGCTGTTGAATTTTGGATAGATCCCATGTTATATCGATAGACTCTAGAAAAGCCCCCCTGAATTCCTTTTCTATGAGAATCCAGGCCACCCGTTTATCTTTAGCCCCAATACACCTAGGATCGATGTAAATGAAACGACCAATGGAATTTCCTATTTTTTCCATAGATTCTTTAGTCCACAGTTGAAGCGGTAGGCTAGGCAGTTTTAACCAGATGTAATTATTTTGGGGCATACATCTTAGTGGATTAAATCTGATGAACCATTTGTGAAGGGCTCAAAAACTCTTATCTCGAAACCAGGGTTTAGAATAGATAAGATCCAAGTCTCTAACTTGGAGAAAGTGAAAACTATACCAGTTATTCATGAGGCGAACAACGGTAAGGGAGTAGCCTAGGAGCAGAGACCATTTGGTAGTCATCCATGATCTTATTTGTGAATCCTCCATTGACGGGAAATGCCATTTCCCCACAAGTGCCCTCTTCTGCAAACTAATGATTCTGTCTAATAGCAAAGGGCCATCCAAGTTGATAGCCGCAAGTGGGGGAGAGGTTTTCTGTTATGCTTCTTAACCTGCAAAGCAATATCGAACAGAGAATATGCGAGAAAAATACCCAGAACACAGAATATGCGAAGAAAATATACCTAGAACACAGAATAGCAATGATTTTATTACT
>APFE031129100.1:0-17740 GCA_000404065.3 Pinus taeda
TTGATACTTTCAAGAAATGGAAAGCTTTGGTTGAGATTGAGACAGGAAAGAAATTGAAGTGTCTCAAATCAGACAGTGGAGGTGAATATTGCAGCAAAGAGTTTGATAGGTACTATTCAGAGCATGGAATTCACAGAGAGAAGACAGTTCCAAGAACACCACAAGAAAATGGTGTGTTAGAAAGGATGAACAGAACAATCATGGACCGTGCAAGGCGCATGAGATTGCATGCAAGATTGCCTTTACAATTTTGGGTAGATGTTGTAGATATTGTTGTTTATCTAATAAATAGAGGGCCTTCAAGTTCCTTGGATGGTGGTGTTCTAGAGGAATCATGGATAGGTAAAAAGGTAAACTACTCTTTTTTAAAGCCTTTTGGTTGTGAGGTCTTTGTCCATATTAATAAAGAAAATAGAACAAAGCTTGAGGCAAAATCAAAGAAATATACCTTTATTGGATATGGTGTTAATGATTTTGGTTATCGCTTATATGAGTATGAAAATCACAAAATCATTAGGGGCATAGATGTAATATTCAATGAAAATGTCTTGTATAAGAATCAGTTGCAGGAAAAGAAACAGGAAAAAGAAATCAAGGAATACACAGTTCTTGATGAGATCATTGAAAAAGTAAAGGTGCTCGAAAATAATAATAATCAACAACCACAACAACAACAACCACTACGATAGCAATAGGCACCCCAAACACCTGAAAGTGGTGTTAGAAGATCTACCAGGATAAGTATACCCCCTGAACGATACTCTCCTTCATTATATTATTTATTGTTGACTGATTCTGGTGAACAAGAATGCTATGAAGAAGCAATGTAGGCTGAAAGCAGGAAGAAGTGGGAGCTAGCCATGGAAGAAGAGATGGACTCCTTAATGCATAACCAGACTTGGGACTTAGTCAGGTTGCCTGCAGGTAAAACAAAATTGCAGAGTAAATGGGTTTACAGGTTGGAGGAAGAAGATGGAGGAAAAAAAAGGTACAAAGCTAGACTTATGGTGAAGGGGTTTTCAGAACAATGATAAAATTGTGGTTCTTAAGGCAGATAAGGGAGGGGCAGCAGTGATCTTGGATAAAGAAGACTATGTATGCAAAATGAATGAACACCTCAGATGTGGGAGTTATAAGAAGTTGAACAATAATCCCATTCCCAAGATTATGAAGGAAGTAAAAAAGACGATTTCAGATTCCAACCTTGAAGATAAATTAAAGAAGAAATTGACCCCTTCTTGTGAAACTATCCCAAGAATCTACGGGTTACCTAAGATCCATAAAGAAGGAGTTCCTCTTAGACCAATAGTTAATACTATTGGATCCCTAACCTATGAGCTCGCTAAGTATGTTGCGAAAATCCTTAAGCCCCTTGTCGGAAATACTAATTCTTTCATCAAAGAATCCCATGATTTTGTGAATATTATTAAAAATGAGAGAATAGAACGTGATGACATCCTTGTTAGCTTTGACATAATGTCCTTATTCACCAAGATTCCTCTTGATGAAGCCATTTAGGTTATAAGAGATATTACTGATCTAGGAACTGCAAAATTGGCCAAAATCCGCTTTCGATCAACTATCTTCACCTTCCAAGGATTATATTATGAACAGACATCCGGTGTGGCAATGGGATCACCTCTTTCGCCAATTGTGGCCAACTTATACATGGAATACTTTGAAAAGAAAGCCCTGGAATCTTACCCTTTGAAGCCAGCTTGGTGGAAGCGATTCATCGATGATACCAATATAAAATAGACACATGGTAAAACAGAGCTTGACAAATTCTTTATTCCCCTAAATTCTATCTCACCAGAAATAAAATTTACCATGGAACTTGAAGAAAACATGAGCATTCCATTTTTAGATGTGCTCATCATCAGGAAAGAGGATGGCTCTTTAGGGTATAAGGTTTTCAGGAAGTCAACCCACACAGAAAGCTACCTCCATGCTGATTCCCACCATCACCTAGCCCAGAAATTTGGTGTTTTAAACACTCTTGCTATCAGGGCCCTTCGAATTTCTGACGCTAAGCATCTTAATGAAGAAAAGAAACATTTGGTTTCAACCTTTAAGAGTATAGGCTACAAAGAAAAAGAGATTAAAAGAGCTATAGAGAAAGCTGAAAGAAGGATGTTATCTCATAAACCTAAGGCTCAAGACCGGCCTTAGTGTGGTAGGATATTCCTACCTTATATTCATGGAGTAATAGATAAGATTGCTAGAATCCTAAGGAAGAAAAACATAAACACGCAATTCTCAGCACCTGGAACTATTAGGCAAGGTATGAGGTCGGTCAAAGATAGTATTGATAGACATCAGCTTAAGGGAGTCTATAAAATAGATTGTTCATGTGGAAAAAGCTACATTGGTGAAACAGGTCGCTCCCTGCAGATTAGACTTAAGGAACATGGAGCTGATATTAAGAATGAAAGATCTCGTACCTTGGCCTTGGCAGTACACTCCTCAAGAACAAAACACCATGTATGTTTGGAAAGTGCCTCAATTGTCGCAAGGGAAGAACAACATCATAAACGAAAGATTAGAGAAGCTCTTGAAATTATGAAGCATCCACATAATCTCAACAGAGACAATGGTATGGAGATTAGTGGAAGCTGGCTTCCCCTAATTAGAGAAATTAAGGTCAACAATACATCTTAGGCTTATCATTTAGTGGTAGATTTCCCTCTCCCTTTCTCCTTTTAGTCGTTAGTAGCACTCATTGAATTATGATAATAATAATAATAACTAGTACTTAATTTCAATATTTACATTAGGAATTATGATATAGCTATTACCTTATCATTAACTATTATTATAAAGCATTATTATGATGTATTAATCATAAGTTATTAATTATTTATACTATTCATAAAAATAAATAAATTAATTAATTAAACTATTTATTATAATAAAAATAACACCTGACATGATGACAATTATTATAATAAAATTATTATGATACATTTTAATTATTAATATTAATTGGTCTTGACATATTATAACATAATTATTAATATGATTCTATATTTTAATATTATTAATTCATATAAAATATTATTTTTTAAAGTTAAAATATACAATACCACTAATATTACATTCATTAAAACCAATATATATTATAAATATATAGATTTTACATACTATTTTATAAAAACTAATATATTTGAATTTTAAATATTAATCATTTACTAAGATACTATTCACAAATAATTTATAGTGAAGATTATATATTATATAAAAATAAAAAAAGTAATTAAACTAATTAAAATAATAATTAACATATAATAATCATAATAAATAAATTTAATCAATTAAATCATTAATAACTCATCAATAATTAAAAATAATAATAATTTAATATGATTGAAGCATGGTCGACATTCATCTCATCCCAAAACCAAATCTCCTCATTACTATTTAATCCCTTAAATGAGCTCTTCTTCTATCAAGCATTCATGAAGTCCTGATGATGGATCCCAGTTGGGATTTGAAACATTGACGAAAAATGGTTTTTACTGTGGATTCTCCGGTAAGATGTAAAGACAACCTTTCTCCATGGAGATTTGGAGGAAGAGATATATATGCAGCAGCCACAAGGATATGAGGTGAAAGGGAAGGAGAGACTTGTGTGCAGGTTGAAGAAGAGCTTGTATGGCTTAAAACAGGCTTCAAGGCATTTTTATCTAAAATTTGACAAGTTTATGTCTGAACAAGGTTATACTAGATGTCACTCTGATCATTGTGTTTATCTGAAAAAGAAAAAATGATGGCAGCTATATTATATTGTTATTGTATGTGGATGACATGCTTGTTGCAGGGTCTAACATGTAGGAAATAAATGTGCTCAAAAGAAAATTGGCAAATTCGTTTGCAATGAAGGATTTGGGAGCTGCAAAACAAATCATTGGTATGAGAATAACTAGAGACAGGAAAAAACACAAATTAACATTGTCTTAGAATGAGTACATACAAAAGGTGTTGAAAATATTTAATATGCACAATGCAAAACCAGTTAGTACACCTTTTGCTAGCCATTTCAAACTTCGTAAGGAAATGTGCCCAAAGACCCAAGAAGACATGGATTATATGTCTAAAGTTCCATATGCATCAGCAGTTGGAAGCTTAATGTATGCAATGGTTTGCACAAAGCCAGATATTGCACATGTAGTGGGAGTTGTAAGCAGGTACATGAACAATCCAGGAAAGGAACATTGGATGGCAGTGAAATGGATTCTCAGATATTTGAAAGGTACCACAAATCAAGCATTATGTTTTGGTGGTTCAAACATTTCTCTACTGGGATATGTTGATGCAAATATGGCAGGGGACAGAGATAACAGGAGGAGCACTACAGGATATGTATTTACTGTTGGTGGAACAACTGTCAGTTGGGTTTCAAAAATCCAAAGTGTTGTTGCACTTTCAACAACAGAAACAGAGTATGTTGCTGCTACAGAGGCTAGTAAAGAAATGATTTGGTTACAAAGGTTTTTATGGGTGAATTGGGTAAGAAGCATGATATGGGCACGTTATACAGTGATAGCCAAAGTGCCATTCATCTTGCAAAGAACTCAGCATTTCATTCCAGGACTAAACACATACAGTTCAAGTACCACTTCATATGATCAGTGTTGGAAGATGGAGAGTTGAAGCTGGAAACGATACACACTAGCTAGAATCCTGCAGATATGCTAACAAAAGTTGTAACTAGGGAGAAATTGAGAATATGCTCAGTTTAAATTGGTATTCAAGGATGACAAGGAAGATGAGAAACAACCAGGTCCAAAGAGGAGTCATTTTCCAGCAAATGAAGCAACGATGGAGTTGCTACAATCATTCTCCAAGTGGGAGATTTTTGGGTGTGGAGCATGATTATTTAGAGGTCTTTGTTTCAGTCGGATGTATACCCCAGGAAGTTTGTACACCCCTCGACGCGGGGGGGTATGGGGGGGACTTGTCCCCCCCGTGGGGGTTCGGGGTGGGGGACGATCCCCCCGGCTAGGGGGTCCAAGGGCCAGCAGTTCCCCAACAGGGGTTTCGGGGGCAGCGCCCCCAAAGCTAAAAACAAATGTAAAATTTCCTTGTAAAAGTATAGTAATTTCTAGTCAATCTGGGCCGTTCATTAGGCAGATGATCTGACGGTAGAACTTATGTTTTGTTTAGGGTTTTTTTCCCTAGAAGGAAACCCCTCTCTTTGTATGAGGGCATTGTATTGAGGCTATATAATATGATGTGTATTCTCCGAGCGAGAAACAGAGAGGTGAGACTGTGAGAGAAAATATAGGATATTACAGCGGATCTGTTGTAGGTTGTGTCTTTTCATTTTACTGGATAACAGAAATGAAGGACTGGCTGTTCGGGGTGGATGTAGCCCAAACTGGGTGAACCACGTATATCTGTGTCTCTCTGGTTTTATGTGTTTTTTGTGTTTATATTTATGCAATATTTTATGTGTTCCATTGCTCTATAATATATAATTTTCTAAAAATTGGTATTAGAGCTGAAGGTCTATTTGGCTGAAAAACTCACAAGAGAGAAGGGTTCCTCGTTCGAGTAGGAGCAATGGCGGAAGATGGTAAGTTTAGGGTCGAGAAATTTAACGACCAAAACTTCTTGTTGTGGATGATGCAGATGTAAGATTATATGTGTCAGAAAGATTTGTACCTACCATTGGGCGGAGAAACAAAGATGCCGACGAGTATGACAGATGAAGAATGGAACCTTCTCGATAGAAAGGCACTCAGAACAGTATGGTTGTGCCTCACAGCGTCGGTCGCCTTCAACATTTCGAAGGAAACAACGATAGAGGGTTTGATTAAGGTATTGGCGAAACAAGGCATTTCTTATGAAACGGTTATTTAATATGAAGATGTCAGAAGGTGGATTTGTTTTAGACCATTTAAATGATTTTAATACTGTTACAAGTCAGTTAGGTTTTGTAGGGGTAAACTTTGAAGATGAAGTTAGAGCTATGTTATTCTTGTGCTCATTGCCAAAAAGTTAGAATGGTTTAGTAATGGCCATTAGTAACTCTGTTTCTAGATCTAGTACTTTAAAGTTTGATGATGTTGTCGGTGCTATCCTTAGCGAGGAAATGTGACGGAAAATTGAATTTATAAACGAAAACATGGATATGATGGTGGGAACTAACCAACAAGTTCAAGAATAAGAATATGTGCTAATATTGTGGAAAATCAAGACACATTGAAAAGACCTATTGTAAGAATCCTAACTAATGAGCTTTAGAATTGGTTCAAAGTCTTGAAGGGGATCAAAATTCTTGGAAAACTTGTGGAAGAAAAGGATGGTGTAGCACTCATAGAATACATCATTGAGACATGTGACCCTAATACATTTTTCCATGTGGCTATTGATGTCTATCCACCTCTTCCATTTACTTAATGATCCTTTATGTTCTTTGTAGTTTTTCTATGGTTTTTCAAGTCCCAAACTTCTAGGGCCATTTTGAGGCCCTATCTGACATTTTTTGGCCATTTAGAGAGCTATGAAATGCCATGGCATACCCTAGCTCCATCCAAAAGTTTTAATACTTAGTTATTTCCAACGATATAATGTAGACCCAAAATGGTTATTGTATGCAAAAGTTGCACCTTCAAGAAGTCGATTACCAACTAACCATGTTAGGGCCCACAAACCTTTTGGTGCTTCATCCTCTAGGGTTTGAGTTTTTTAACTCTAGGGTTCTTTATTTATGTCAAAATTCCATTCTTTTAGTCTCTTGTAAAACATTTTTAGAAATGAGCATAGCCTCCATCTCTCTCTCTTTAGAGAAGAGCTACCACCTTTTTAGCCAATTTGTGTTCTATAATATTCTACTATTTCAGTTATCAATATAAGTTGGATTTTCATTAAATTATTATGCATCTAATATATTTCTCACTCTCTCTTTGTGTTCCATTTCCTTTCTAACCTTTCATTTTTTTCCTTATACAACCCGAATTAGACATGTGTAGAAGCACATGATAAGCTTGAATGGGGAAATGCTAATAACGAAGAACATAAATCGATGTAAATAAGGCTTGGGAATTAGTTCCCTGTCCATAAGACAAAAACGTGGTAAATGAAAATGGATATATAAGATCATGTTTAAATTGAATGTTCACTTGTTGAGAAACAGAAGGCTTTATGGTACTGGATTATTTTTCTCATTAGTGGTTGGTATTGACTACAAGGAGGCATTTTCTCTAGTAATCAAGATTAATTATGTCTAAATTATTCTTTCCCTTTGTATAAAATTTTGTTGGGAGATGTGTCATATGGATGTGAAGACAACCTTCTTACATGGGGATCTTGATAAGGAGATATACATTGAATATGCATGTGGTGCGGAAGATAAAAATCTTACATTCAAATAACAAACATTTTTGTATTGATTGAAACAAACACCTAGGGCATGGTATGAGAGTATTGATAGCTTATTTTTTCACTTAAGTACAAGTGTTTTGAATATGACCATAATATTTATGTGCTATATGTGAATGATGTTGTTCTCTTAATTGTGATTTATGTGGATGATTTAATCATAACTATAAATAATGGTGATTTGGTCTAAATCAAAATTGAAAGATACATTTCAAATTATAGAGTTCAGTTTATTGCATTTATTTATTGGCATCAAAGTTATCCAAATTGATGATGATATTTTAATTTATCATCCAGAGTATGCTTTGGATTTCTTTAAAAAATTTAAATGGAAGATTGTAATCCCTATTTTGAGTTACATTGGCTAAGGTTTGGAATTCTTCAAAAAATGATGCTATTATGTACAAACAACTTGTTGGCAATATTCTTTATTTGACTCATGTTGGAATTATCACTAATGCGTTGTCCTTGATGGAAACCTATTTGAAAAATAGGTACTTGATGTCAACTTAGTCATAATATGATGATAGTGGAACTATTATATATGATATGTTTGATGGTACAAATATTTCAGAGGATTTGAAAGAGAAATGGTAGTTTAGTTACAAGTGGATGAAAAATGTGAATCTTGAGAAGTATACATTGTTTCGGTGAAGGAGAGTTGCGTACATACACATGTCCTATGAAAAAAAGTCACGTAAATAATCCGATCCATGGAAAACTAGATACGAGGGGCCATTACTATGGTAATTGCTCAAAATAATTGTGGCGACAATGTCTATTTGATCCCATCAATGAATACTAACGACTTTACCAAAGGATTTGCCTAAGGTGTTGACAAAGGAAAAATATATATAAGGAGATAGAGATCAAGGAGTTAAGGGTGCAAGTGAATGGATTATTCATGTGTGATCTGATCTAGAAAACGTGTGAACTGGGGATTAAGGAGATGGCTCATTTTTGATAGATCTAAAAGTGTAGTGAATACTAATGAATATACTAGCTTGAGTTGTTTGTAGATAACAATGTTAGATATGTAGCTATGATGATGGTATGATATGAATGTAGTGATGCATGTTGAGATCTAGGTTTAAAAAATGTTGTGATTTGTAGTGAAGATATGCTTCATATGTTTAAGATATGTAGACAAGTTTCCTTAAGTATGATTGCATACATATGCAAGTTTGCTTCTGTTTAGTCACACATATATTATGAGATATGTTTTTCAGTACATTAAAATTTGTACATGGGTGTTACACATGATAAGAACATATATACACAGGGTTGCTTAATAACAGTCGTGTATATATTGTGAGTTAAATCTGGTTAGGGTTTGTAATGCTGCTTGGTGATGACAGTTGATGAGTTTTATTATATTTGTTGATATCTACCAATGATGTCTTGATCATGATGATTTGTACCTATTGTGCATTGATTTGATCTGGTTGTGATTGGTTTGCTTTAGTATTTAGTGCAATGATGTTACAATGATTTAGCTGGTTTATAGTGCTTCAATGTTCGTATTTCAGATTGAATATTGGTATTGAGCATAATTTTGGGTGTGGGTCCACTATGAATATTTGATGAAAGGTGGCCTACAAGTTTTGATGTTTATTTGAGATAAGAGGATCCAATGTGAAACATTCTGAAACGTGGTCCATAAGAGAAATTGAGGATTGGAGCCTTTAGTAAGGGACTCAGAGCTTCCTTCCAGTGGTAGCTGGTAAATTGGTTCAGTGGGTAGGTGCTCCCTTCTAGTAGGAGCCAGTAAACGAGATCAGAGGGTTATAAATCCCTTTTAGTGGGTGATGGAGAACAAGTGGAGGTTGTAGCTTCCTACAGATGGGTGCATGCGTGCTGGTAGGAGTTTGCACCAGTACAAGATGTAATGAATATTTTCTTTATATAATAAGAAAGAAGACAAAGATGACAACAACGATGGTTTTCTCCCACATTGGGTTCCCACCTAAAATCCTAGTGTTCTATGTGTTTTGCTTATGTGATGTGATTTTTGTGTTATTTACTACATAATGGATGGTTAATGAATTAATAATGCAATGGTTAAGTTAAATTGGTCATGGAAGTTATCAAAAATTAGGTAAACTGGATATACATGGTTTTATTTCACTTAAGTCGCGTACACATAGGGGTTGCATAAATGATAGTAGCATACAAATTTCTGACTATGAAAATGAAAGTAAAAGCAAATTAAAAATATTAATTCACTCCCCCCTAGCCCACCCCCACCCCACTTCTAAGTATTTTCCTAACAATTGGTATAAGAGAAAGTTTCTCTAGTAGAAGCTTAACCACTTGAGAGTGGATCAAGGACAAAGGGAAAGAAGTAAAAGAAGAAGGCAACTCAAAGGAAGAATTCAGTTCAAGAAAACTGTGGTAATGAAAGTGATATATCATATGTAATGATGATTATAGATGTTAGAAAGTATTCAACTACAAGAACACCCCTCTTTCTGTTGATCGAGAATGAAGAATATAGTGAAGATAGTGACCAAGAATCATCATGTATTGTTTTTTTTTTTTTAATTGTAGATGTGATGATAATTGTATAAAATATTACCCATTCCCTTGCTCATGTAGCGATGATGATAATGATCCAATTGAAATTTCTCTCATGGGTAGAAGTGAAAATACTCATTCTACAAAGAAAACAAATTTGAAAATAATGGCCCTAGATGAAGAGATTAAAAGGCTCACAGATGAAAATAGAGATTAACAAAAGTTATTGCAACATTTTGATGAAAAGGAGAGTGCCTACAAATAATATATTGTTGCATTAAAACCCCAGTTGAAAGAAGGAACAAAAATTGAAGAAAGAATGAGAAAGCAATATAAGGAAAGGGAAGTTCAATGTCAAAGTTTGGAGGATGAAGTAGCTTAATTAATAAATAAACTAAAAAATTTACAGCAGGCAACAAGAAATGGAGAAGAAGCATCAATCAAAGAGCTTATATAAAGAACCAATTATTGTGAAGGACTAGAAGAATAGATTATCTCTCTCAAATTTAATCTTGGAAAACCTAATAAGTGATATGAGAAGATACTTCAAGTAATTGAAGAACAAGAAAATGTTCTTAAGGGAGAGATCATTGATTTGAGAAATCAGTTGAAAAAGATAAAAGGAGAGAAAGAGTTTGAGGTAAGTATTCAAGAAGGTAAGTTAGAGGAAAAGGATACGCAATTGATATTTCAAAATTGCTCAAAAATATTGGACAATATTCTTAGAAATCAAAGGTCTCCCTCCATTAAATCAGGCCTTGGTTTTCATGAAAATGTAAAAGGGGAATATAGCTCAAAAGATTAATAAATTATGAAGCTACCAAATCAAATTATGAAAGACTTGATAAAGAGATAAGAATTCAACCAGATTAACATCCAAGGAAAATTAAATTATAAAGGAAATCATTTTCTCCAAATAATAGAAACATTAATTGATTTTATCCTCTGATCAGTGATGTTGAATGTTTTATATGTCATAACCATGGAAACATTGTAGCTAGTTGCAGAAGCAGATTGTTTCAATCTCAAGCAAATAATCACTTCACAAGAATATCATCAACTCCCAGGTATTCAAGTTTATTTCAGGTTTACTATTTTACATGCAATATATTCAGTCACAAAACTATTGATTACAATAAGAGAAATGCGAAGCATAAATATTATGATATTCCCTTTTCTAGTCATGTAAGATGTTATACTTGTAACAAGTTTGGGCAGGTAGTAAAAAAATGTAGAAACAAGTCAATGGATTCACATAGACAACAATTTTATTTCCTCCAAGGAAAGCAACCAAAAAATAATATTGTTAACAAAAGAACTGAGAAAGATGGATCTACTAGCACTTCTCATATTAAGAAAAAGGAAGAAGAACAAGTTAAGTGTGGTCTTACTCTGTGCTCATTTGAAGATGAAGATGAATGGTACAAAGTTATTGGGTTCTCTCATCACATGTCTGGAGATAAGAACAAGTTTGAGTCTCTCAAGAAAAACAAAGAGGGTAAAATTATTCCTGGAAATAGTGCTCCAACAAAAGTTATAAGAAAAGGTTGAGCCAAACCTGATAAGCATACAAAAGAAGCTGATGCATTATTAGTTCAAGGGCTAAAGTAGAAAATTCTAAGTGTAGGTCAACTAACTGATAAGGAACACACAATTGTGTCTACATCAACTAATGCAAAATTATAGAAGAAGACATTGGAAAGGTTATAACAAGAGGATTTATAAATGCAAACAAGTTATATGTGCTAAAGAAGAATTCAAGCATAAATAAAAGGTATAGTTCCTCTTCTTCAGAAATAAGACAATCCTCACTACAATTTATTTTATTTAATATGTTCTTCTATCAGAGACTGTAGAAATAAATGACAGGTATATAGCCTCATGGAAAATAGGTGATGCCCATCAGGTCCACATGACCAATGGTGTATGATCTCAGGGGGAGCTATGCATGTGTATATTGATGACAATTCTCTATATTATTTAGATATTATTTTGGTAATGTTTATATTATTAATATTGCATTTGATGAGGTAACAATGATGAAGAACATGAATGACATGTCTACGGGAGCCATGGCTATAAAAATCAACAGTTTTTATTATGTATGTGGTCCTTATGAAAGATAGTCACATGTATACATGGTTTTTGATCTAGACATTTGCGTATGCATATTTGTGATGAAAAATAAGTGGCATAAATTCAGGGGGAGCTCCTCACGTGTTTCCATCAGTTCATTCTTGGATTTCTAGTTTTGACACTAGTTTGTTGCAGTCCGATAATGATACCCATAAGTTTATTGGAATAATATTGGCTCATGATGAGTTTGTGAGTGGTTGCTAATATTATATTGTTGCTTCTGTTGAAATGGTTCTTGGTGCATTTTGCTAATTTATGAGATGGATATAATATTAGAATTGATGGTGAAGAGTTGGCATAGGTTTAGGGGGAGCATCTTCTATGCTTCTAATGGTCCATTGTTGACATTATGGGTTCTTGAATACCCCTTGTTGCATTATTTTGACTAGGATTTTGGAGATTTTGATATATGGTTATTGTTGTTGTCATTAATAAACATATATGTGATGCTGTCACTATTTAAATGATGCTTGGGTTGCTCATGATGAAGTTATGAATGGTGCCTTACTACTGGTTGATGCTACATCTTAATGCACTTGATTGTTGGCATTATGGTACATGTGTTGTCCTTGATGGCAACTCACGTATATGATAACCAGATGTATCCACAGGCCAGATCAGAAATGATAAGATGATGTATGATGGAAACTCACATTGTAACAGGTCAATTAAGAGGTAATAGAGTAATGGCACAGAAGAACAGGATGATGGGACAAAGGATTACAGATTAGAATCAAGAAATTGAGGAAAGAGAATGTTTTAAGTTGTAAACGCTATTTAACCTAGTGCAAGTCATGTATACACACGGGTACATAGAATAAAAGTCACGTATATGTATGCATGCAGTCAGGGGAAATTTTAAGGATGAAAATTTGTCTTAAAGTTTAGAATCCTTGGTATTGACAAAGGCTCTAAGTATATAAGGTAGAGAAGATCAAAGGGTTAAATGTGAAAGAAAAATGGTTTTTCATGAATACTTCTATCTGAAGTATATTTTGTGTTATAAGGGCTATGGTTATGATATAGATTTGAAACATCTTGTGCACCCTTGGATACAATGTTGGATCAGGGTCATAAGACCTGAAATAACTTATCATTGCATGATCTGATAATGGATAGGCTAGATATGAGTGCTAACATGTGTTTTATCCTTTAAATGCTATGATCTGGGTATATCTGAAGTCTTGAAAAGATGCAAAGCTATAAGTCGTTATTTGCAGATCTATACACAGGTTCGCCTCAGTGAAGGCGTGTATACATGCGGATTCGACACTTCCAAGTAGTGTATCCAAAGGAAGGGATTGCTTTTTAGAAATGACTAATCTATTTGATTAGTGTTGCTGTTTTACTACTGTTTTTCAACAACGTCTTCATTAGATATGAAGTTAAACTAACTGTATAAGGAGATTGAGTTTGGCTTACTGATTTATTGAGTAAGAAGGGTGATCTTTTGCTGTTATCTATTTAGAACTCTGCAATATGACAATAGATCTTCAAAAATTCTTTGGTTTAGAAGTTTTATGATTTAGTATCTGTAGAGGTATATACAGGCTGCGTTACAGAAAGTTGCGTATACACACAGGTTGTCCTCATGGAAGTAGCTTATACATTATGACATATGATTTTTGAGGTTGCAGTTGGTTCTGGTTATTGATGCAATTTTCTAGGTTTAGCTTTCTGTACTATTGACAGTGATCTGAATGTTCAGATTAATTGATTGTGTTTTGTTTCAGAGTTGATGGGTTTCAGTGATTGGTTGAGGCAGTTGTATTTGATGGTTGTATTGCAGTGGTGATTGATTTTAAGCTTCAATGTTACTAATGGGTCTAATCTGAAAATTTGATGAAACGTTGCCTATATATTGTGTTGATGTGTATCAGTAGTATCAAGTCTGAAAATTTATGAAACGTGGTCCTTGGAGAATGAGTAAAGGTGGTAGCCTTCTGTAGGTCGACACCTACGTACTGGTAATCATATCAACCAATACAAGAGCTAGGGGTTGTAGCTCCCTTCCAGTAGAAGTTGGAAAATGAGTGAAGGTTATAGCCTTAAATAGGTGGATGCATGTGTACTAGAAAGAGTTTGCACCAATACAAAACTTGTAAACATTTTCTATACTAAGAAGATTAAAGACTGAGATGACATCAGCAGTGGTTTTTTCCCACATTGGGTTTCCACCTGAAAAAATCCTGGTGTTCATGTGTGCTTCTTATGTGTGTTGATTTATTCTGTTCTTACTGCATCTGTTTTGTTGCTTAGTAAATACATCACACTCTGATTTAAGTTCAACAGACAACGAATTAGATGTTTTAAAAGTTTATTATCTATACGTTGGTTTCATTCATTATATTTGCGGACATAAGCTATTTGGTTTTTGTAAAATCACGTATAGAACTTGAAAAGGAAAATTATTATTGTGAAAGTTTAAACACTGATTCACCGCCCCTCCCTAGTATTTTTCCCAACAATTGGTATCAAATAAGGTCCTTTAGAAGAAGCTTTATCGCTTGAACGAAGATCTCTCAAGATGAGTAATCAAGATGGAATGGAATCTATTACACCACCAATCTTCAACGTAAATAGGTTAGCATATTGGAAGATAAGAACCAGAGCCTATCTTCAGTCACTTACAGTTGATGTTTGGGCAATTGTGTAAGGAGGATACCAATATCTAGCAGCAGTCCCCACAGATGAAACATAAAATAAATTATATGAAACCAATGCCAAAGCCGTCGATGCATTATTTGGAAGTCTATTAGAATTAGAATTTGTCAAAGTCATGCAGCGGAACAAAACCAAAGCAATATGGGACAAAATCATTCAGAGCTATGAAGGAGACTCCCAGGTAAAATGTGCTAAACTCCAAACTCTCAAAATTCAATATGAAACCCTTAAGATGCATAGTGATGAAAGTATCACTAGTTACTTTTTACGAGTAGATGAGATTGTAAATTGTATGAAGAATTTGGGTCAATAAATAAAGGAGGATACTATAGTAGAGAAAATTTTGAGATATCTATCTTCTAAATTTGAGTCAAAAGTATCTGCCATTGAAAAGAAGCAAGATATACAATCTGTTACTTTTGTTCAACTTCATGGATTTTTAAGTGCCTTTGAAGTCGCTTTCAAAGCCTCTACAAAGGGAAAATAAAGGGAAGATCTCAAGGAATCAAGATATATATCAGAAGAAGATGAGGTAAAATTTGTGAATAAACTTCAACTGGGTTCCAGAAGATTCAGAGGTAAGCTTCCCTTCAAATTTTTTGATTGTAGTAGAGTTGCTCATTATGCTGGTAAATGTCCTCATAAAGATAACCATGACAAAGGAAAGAATTATGCAAGAGGTAATAGGAAATGATTTGATAATAGAAGAATTTATTATACTCATGAAGATAGTGATGGCCTACCTAATAGTGATGAAGGTGAATCTGATCAAGATATTAAACTACCCATGGCTTATGAAAATGATACGTTTATGGATGCCTTAGAAGAAGAAGATTTTGTTGAAGAAATCACTCAACTCAAAATCTGCTTGGAAGAAAAGAATATAGTCATAGACACTTTGACACATCAACTCATGGAAAGGGAAAAGCACAATGAAAAGTTAGAGTGTGAAGTAGTAAGTCTAAGAAAGGAACTTGAGAAGAAAAAAAACTTTCAACCTTAGATTTGCTAAACGACCCGAAAACTTAGATGAAATGATCAAGGTTCAACGTTCTTCTCTTATAAAGATTGGTCTTCGATACATTGGAGAAACATCCCAACCAGGAAAGTCTTTAGCCATCACTAGAAGCTATCTTAATGTAGCAAAAACCAGTCAACAATGCGTCAATCCTCAAAAAAAGCCTAAAGGTACTCCTGAGGTAAATCATTCTTATTTTAGACAAAAGGTGAACAATACCAAAATATTTTATGGTCATAGAAACTTCTTCTTTAATGGACAATGATTTACATGCCATAACTTTGGTCATAAGGCTGCTCAATGTGTTGCTTACAAAACTATCATGACTAGAGAAGCAAGAAAATAAAGGAGCGTGAAAGGAATAAAAAAGAGATCTTATAATAAATTTTCACCTCTTGAAGATGAAATTGAATGTTCATTTTTCAATAATTTTTGTCATGAAGAATCTGAATGCAGGAGAAAATTTCAGCCAACATATCAAAAGGATCAAACATCATCAAACTCCAAGGTATGGAAAAAGAAGGAATTACGGTCAGAAAGATTTGGCATAGATTTGTTTGTAGAAGGACAAGAAAATCAGTGGTACATTGATAGCGGATGCTCAAAACACATGATAGGTGATAAAGATAAACTCATTTCATACAATGCTTTAGAAAAGGAAAAGAATGTCTCTTTTGGAAATGACACACCAATTATCATTAAGGGTAAAGGTTCTATATATCTAAAAGAAATGGCTAAAGCTAGAAATGTTATGTATGTTGATGGATTAAAGCATAAATTAGTGAGTGTTAGTCAAATGTGTGATCAAGGAAATGAAGTTGTGTTTTCATTAAAAGAATGCATGTTTCGTGAGATTGACACATGAAAGACCATAATCAAAGGTGCAAGAACTCCAAGCAATTTATATATGCTAGAGGGAGGTCAAGAACAATGTTATCTAAGAAAAACATAATAAAACTGGTTATGGCACAGAAGATTGGGGCATTTAAGCTTTTCCCAAATAAGAAAATCATGCAGGCTCAAGGTTGTTCATGATCTTCCAGATATCATCATCCTAGAAAGTACCATATGCAAACCATGTCAATTCGGTAAGAAAACCAGAGATCAATTCAATGGCAAAGAAGGATTAACAAGTAAGCCTCTTGAACTCATTCATACTGATTTGTGTGGACCAACAAGGAAAACGTCACCTCGCAGAGACGGATACTACATTTTATTCATTGATGATTTTTCTAGAATGTGCTAGATTTGTTTACTAAAACATAAAGATGAAGTATTTGAAAAGTTTAAGGTCTTTAAAGTTTTAGTTGAAATGAATTAGATCTAAAAATCAAATGTCTCAGATCCGATCAGGGAGGAGAATTCATATCAAATTATTTTTTTTGAATTTTGCAAACAACATGGAATAAGAGACAGTTCTATATTGCCAGAATTCCTCAACAAAATGGCGTGGCCGAAAGAATGAATAGAATTGTTCAAAAAATGGCTAGAGCTATCCTTGATGAGTCTGGAACTTCTGACACCTTCTAGGGTGAAGCTGCACATACTGCAATAAATATTCTCAACAAAGCTCATGTACGTGTAAATAGTGATAAAATTCCATATGAACTTTGGTATGGTAAGCTTCCCATTGTAAAACACTTCAAAGTTTTTGGAAGAAGGTGTTTCATGAAAAAGACTGATGAAAAACTTGGTAAGTTTGAACTCAGAGCAGATGAAGGAATATTTCTTGGTTATTCATCTAGAAGTAAAGGATACAAATGTTATAATAAGAGACTTCGAAAAATTGTTGAATGCATTGATGTTTTAATCGATGAAGCATGCAGAAATCCAAAACAGGTGACATCAACAAAAGAAGATGATAATAATGAAGACAATGAATGCTTTCTCGTGTCAAATCGAAATTATATAGAGGAAGAAACCAATGAAGCATCAGAAGAAGATACATCTGACAGGGAAAAGGCTCCATCTAGGTATGTTCAAAAGAATCATCCATAATCTCAAATTCTATGAGAAAAA
>APFE031129102.1:0-22268 GCA_000404065.3 Pinus taeda
AATCAATACACATTTAAAATATTATTTTTAATAATAAAGGTGTATTTTTTAATTTTGACTTAAAACTACCAACCATGAAAATTACTTCTAGAAGAAAAGGACAATAATATAAAATCCAAGTCCTCAACGAGACGAGTCCATTTGGAAGTTCCTTTACACAACGAGAGTCTTAGCGTGTTAACCCACTTAAGTACAAAAGATTTGAATTTGAAGGCTACTTTGGTTAACCCAAGTACAAAGTATATTTACTTTGGTTATGTAATTTATATTTTTCGGATTCATAATCATTCAATTAATTTTTTTAAAGATTTAAATTTTTAAGTTTAATTATTTATTAGTAAAACATTTGAAAATTATTTTAATAATGAATTTTAAAGTTGGTTTAATATTTGTTGGATTTTTTATTAAAGTTGATATAATAATTTGAATTTGTTAATTACCAATGTATTTAAAAAATTTCAAATTTTATTATTCAAAGATTTTTTATATTTTAAAAAGGATATTAATATTATTTTTAAGTCTCATGAAACATTTAATTTTTTTTTCAAAGGTCTCAAAGATAAGTAAAACCCATTCCACCAAGGCATTTATCTAGTCCTAGGGTAAATCTTACTTTGACAAAAACAATTGTTCCATTTAAACCCTTCTTAAAGAACACATTATTTACAACTTGTCATTATTTGACATATATTGTTAGAGAAACCTTCTAAAAAGAAAAACATCCGAGTAACTTTAATAATGCATATATAAATTTAGTCAATCTTAGTATATATATTATCTATATAATATATATATATATAATCTTAGTTATATATATATATATATATATATAGATTGTAAACAAGGTAGTACTTCCAATATTTACTTTTTCCAAATTTACATTCAAAACCTTCGATCAGTCACCTGCCAGAAGGAAACCAGGTGACCATCGATCAGTGTTGTATCCATTCCAAAATTTAAATAAGTTCATCAGTATCCTCTTATCTTTACTATCCATTCCCCAAATTCCTATCTTTGGCCTTTTAAACAAAAACATTCAAAAACTAAAGATAAGTAAACTACTCCTCATCTTAGGAGGCTATCTGAAATGTTTCCTTCTCATCCGGGCTTAGCATCTTCTTTCCAGAATTCTGCGACTTCACCCCTGGGCCTGGGAGCTCTCATCCTTGCTGGAACAATTTCCACTTTATCTCCGACAGAGTCTGCTCAATTCGGCCCAAGGCAAGGTTGTTCTTGTAAGTTTGTATTTGAATGGTCGCCAATTCTTTCATCATTTCCCCTTGACCAAGTTCCGGTTCCTTGTTTCTCTCCTGCCTGTTTAGCACTTCCCCTTCCATGTGTTCCTGATGCAGGGTCATGGCTCGAGCAACAATATGTTTCATTATCCAGTATTGTTGCAAAGTCCTGTGATAGAGAGATTGCCGACCATTTGTTGTGCTTGGGTCCTGTACTAGTTCTTCCCACTCTTGCATAGGGAGGTCCTACCTCTTGTATTTTATCTCAGGTCTCATTCCCAACCCCAAATTTGGTCTCGAACTTCCTGCATATTTGCCTTCATGTAGGCATCAATTAGTTGCTTTATCTGATCACCATTCGATTTCCTTCGTTTTTTTTGTCCTGTGCTGCTTGTTCCTTCTTCTTGCTTAACATTTCTCATGTTGCACCTGGGAGCCATGATTGTGCTTGTCAACATCCTGGTGCTCTTATCCTTGAAATGTTCTGGCTGGGTTGAAGTTGCCCCCTTACTGTTTGTTAGACCTATCACATTATAAACACAGTTGTCAGTTTTAGCCTTTGGGGTGATATAATTGAATAGGGTGGTGCTACCACCCCTTGTCATAGGTCCTCTCGTTTTATGATTATCTCGATTATGCAGAGCTAAGGCCTCTCTAGAACTTTCAGGTTCCGGGGTTCCACCACTTAGAGTTGTGCTATGAGTGTTAGCGTATTTTTTCTGGGATGAATGGTCCTCCTTACTTTCAAGGCCCCTCCTATCTTTCTTGGGCTTGCCTATCCCTATCCCTAGTTTGGGTTCCTCTGGTCGAGAGTCCCCCTCCCAATTTTCTTTAGTTTCTCTGTTCCCTATGGGATGCACCAAGTTCCGCTCTCGATTTTTTTAGGTTTTCCTTTCAGTAGGCAAAGTCTCAGGGTTTGAAATGCCCAGGTCTCCAGATCTATCGCAGGGGACATGGGTGGATGGGTCCTCCATTTCCTTTCTACTCTTCTCCTTACTGTTATACCCACCCTTCCCAGCCATGGATTCTCGGGGTTCTTCCCTGTCCCAAACTACCTTAACTCTGTAATTGAATCTGAGGTGATGAAGATTATCCCTATCTACCTTCATGCCTACTCTATGTTGCATGATAAATCTTTTTTCCAAGGATGGGGAAGGAAACTTAACATACCCGTCAACCTGGTTGCGTTGTTCTATCTTCTGCAGTTCTCGTTTGCTATCGATGCGTTCTCGCTCGCCACCTTCCTTCTTCCGCGCCCACATGCAAAATGCATGGTTTCCCTCATACTCTGCTCTTTTAATATTCCCTTGTCTTAACATTACCTCCAACTGTCTCCTTTTCCGTCCATCCTTGGCTCGCTTTCCGGCCCACTTTCCTCGGGATGCTACCCAAATGTCTTGTCCTCTGTGCTTCATTAATTTTTATCTTCTCTTGGTTGCTCTTGTCGTCTGTTTGCTGACTCCGCATTGCCATCTGGCTTTCCTTTGTTGTCCCTTCTTAGTCCTGCTGTCCTGTTCTCCCTTCTCCCACCCCTTTCCATTTCTGCCCCCTTGCTTCTCGGGTCAGTCCTTTCTCTTCCCTCTTCCGTCATCAATGTCCTCTCTGTCCTTTCTTCCACCCTTTGTTGTTCCGTGGGTGATCTGTGCTGACCTGCTTGCATCTGCCTTCGTCCTTCTACCCTCCCATTAGCTTCACCCGAATTCTCTAGATGTTGTCAATCTGCTTCAACTGCCTGTAACATTTGGTTCATATCCTCATTCTGGCTAATTTCTGCTTCTCCTGTGTCTAACTGTTGTTCTCGATTTTGGCATCCCTAGTTCGCAAGGAGGTTTGCCGGGGAATTTCCTTTCCTTTTCACATGGGACGAGATGGTGTATGCCAGCCGCTTAAGTTGCTTTTCAATGTCTGTTATTACCCACGCCGTCCTCTAGCTTTTGCTTAGTTTTTCTATTGGTATTCCTTGTTGTAGTTGTTTTATGGTTTGAATGACCATCATGGAGTCACCTTCTATCTGTAGTCTTTAGTACCCTTCTTGTATCGCTATCTCCAGTCCCCTGTTTAGTGCGTGGTATTCTGCTTCATTGTTTGTGGCGATGCCACAATCCATTGCATATGCCCATTTGATCTTTCCTTCCTCGTCTCTAAATATCCCTCCAATACCCGCCTCCCCTGGGTTGCCTTTGGTTGCCCCATCGAAGTTTAGTTTTATGAATCCTTGGGGAGGGTTCTTGTATCTTTCTTCGGCACTTACCTTTCCTGCATCTTGTGCCTTCCTTATGCTTCTTGAGTTTTTTGCTTTGATTTCCAGTCGGTTCATTATGCTGGTTTCCGTTCGTTCCGTCTTCCAGTCTTCCTCTTTCCAATTTCCCAGGATGATTGTTTCTCTTGTGTTCTTCATAATTTGGTTCTAGATTTCTCCTTTGTCATTTTTTCCTTCTCTGAATATTACCCTGTTTCGGGCTTTCCAAAGGTTCCACAAGAGAAACCCGATTGACAAGTTCCAGGCATGATTTAGGATTATATTGTAGTACGGCTTGCTGCTCCATTGCTCTATTGTTAATTTAATGCTCCCTAAATTTCTTTCTGTAATCTCAAAAAGTTGTTGGCGATTTTGCCACAGGTTGTTACTTACACTGCAGGAATTTGCGACATGCTCCATGGTTTCTTCGTGATTTTGGCATAACGCACATAGCGAGGGCCCATGCGTCCCTTTCCTTCTTAATTGATCCCAAGTCAAGGCTCACCCATGTAGCACTATCTAGGCAAAAAACGCCACTTTTGGCCAAGTTTTTAACTGCCAAATTCTTTTCCATTTTTTTGTGTCTGCATTTCCAACTCCTCCTGTTTTCATATGTAGCCTTCTGATATTGTGAACAATCCTTTTATACATTTGCCCCATCTTATTATATCTGGTCCTTCTTTAATAGCTATTTTCCTGGTTGCCAATTCTTTTTGAAAGGTTGTCCATTGATCAGTTTCTGGGGCTTTAGGCCAGTCACTCCTCATCTTCCATTTTCTCTAGTAGTTGTTTTGTTCACCTACCCAATAGTTTCTTACTGCGTCGCCCACTACTTGGGTTGTGTATTGTTGGATTTCGTGTAGCTGGGGTTCTTGAATCAGGGTTCCTCTTTGTTGCCACGCTTCCTGCCAAAAATCTGCTTTGCCTCCCTCACGAATTTCCCAGAAGTTGTTGTCTCTTAACAGAGCTCTGTTCATACTTTCCAGGTTCCAAATCGTTGAGCCTTTCCTTTCTGTCAAGGTTTGGAGTTTACCTTCTGGTGTCCTTACTATCTCATATTTCTGTTCCCACAACATTTTCCATAGGTCATTCCCTCCTTGAATCCATCTCCACCATAATTTTTCCCCCATGACTTGGTTTAAAATATAAGGGTCTCTTAGACCTAGGCCTCCCTCTGAGACCGCCTTGCTTAACCATGTCCATGATAGTAGAGCCAATTTTTTTGATTTGTTTGCCCCTTGCCACAATTTTTTTTAAAAGATTTGCACCATTTTCTGGCATATGGTCTTAGGGATTGCTTGACTTGCCATTTGATAGACTGGCATAGCTTGAAGGACTAATTTCAGGAGTATGAGGCGACTCGGTGTATTGAGCGTTCTAAACATTCAATTGTACATTTTTTTTTAATTTTCCTTATCAAACCATGCCAATTCGTTACTCTGTACTGCTGGTCGCTTCGTAGAAGATATCTTTCCCAAGGAAGTGTTATGTGGCTAAGAACCTGTCCAATATGGAGGTTGTTTGCCTATTGCCGCCTCTTCTATTATTCCATGTGTATTTTCCATTGATAGTATTTATATCAATCAATTGGAGGGTTGTCTGGGTTTCTCTGAATTTCTCCATATCTACATCCTCACGTTGCAGTCCTCCTTTCTTTTCGGTTGTGGTTGTTATCATATTAAAATCTCCTGCTATCACCCATAGTTTTTCTGTGTGCATGTTGCCCATTCCACGCAGCTGTTTTAGGAAGGCCTCTCTCTCAAGCGGTATGTGCGGCCCATACACCACTGATATATGGAACCAATCTTTATGTCCTACCATTCTGAATCTCCCTCATAGAATACTTCTCATTCCTATCCATAGGTCAGCCTCTACTTCTGCTAGATTCCACAGTATTGCTATACCCCCTGCACTCCCTTTTGAGTCTACTATCATGCTTTCATAATAAGGCTTGATTTTTTTAAGAATTTCCTCCATTTTTTCTCCTGCTATTTTTGTTTCTTGAAGCAGCATGATCTGAGGTTTTTCTTTTTTGATCCTCTCAGCCAGATACCTCTGCCTACCCTTGTTGTTAAGCCCTCTTATATTCTATGATGTAATAATCATTGAGACGGTTGGGTTGTTTGATGGAAGACCACTGAAAGCAACACTACTCTTCCTGTGTTGACTAACATTTCTCCCATTATTTGAATGGATTCTTGTAGGTTCTTCTGTCCTCGTCTCCCCCCCCCCCCTTTGCCTTTGTGTTGATGGTCCTGGCTGTTGTCCTGTTGTGTTCCAAGCTATTCATTCATCCCTGTTTTCCCACTCTCCTGCTTTTCTTTGTATTTTTAGAAGATGTCTTTGTATAGTTTTTTGTCTTCTTCTGGGATAAACCATTCATCTAGGTTTTTCCACTTGTCCAATAAGTTTTTTAAAATTTCCTCTTCTATGGTTGGGTCATCCCCTTTATTTATATCTACTTCCATTACTTCATGCTCCTGGTTTACTTCCTTTTCTTGATTCTTCTTTACTTTTGGTTCTTCTTGAGCTTTCTGCTTATTGTTGTTGGTGTCCTGCTGATTCCCCCCACCTTCCTGATCTGTCTCTTCTTGGTAGTCCATCTTTCGGGTTTCTGCCTCCCCTTCTTTTGTTTGCAGTATTTCATACCTATTTGTCTCTTTACTTTTGGTTTGTTGTTCTTTCCTGACATCCTTCTGGAATTCGTTGGTGGGTCATTTCTTGAATTTTACTTCTTGAAACCCCTTATCGTCTTCAGTGTTTTTCCTCCGTTGCTTGGTCTTTCTCTCCTCTTCCTCTGCATTGAAGGGGCATTCCTTGAAAAGGTGTCCATATTCATGACATTTTCTACATCTAAAAGGTACATGTTCGTAATCCAACGCCTACTGCCACACCTCCTCATGATATTCTAGTTCGACTGCACCTGGTATAGGGTTTGCAATGTTCATGTACACACATATTCTTGCATACGAGGTATATCTCCCTCTTTTAGTTGATTCCATTATCTTTACGAAACTACCTATGGTGTTCCCTATTCCTTCAAGAATCTCTGGATCCCAGAAATCCATAGGTAGTCTAAACAGTGTAACTCATACAGGTGCTGCTAGGAATTTTTCTTTGTCTGGGTTATAGCATTCTTCCCAATACCTCATAAATAAACCTGCATTGTTATGAAAATATGGTCAGTTTTCAAAAACTTTCTCTTTGTCTTGCAGGTTTGAGAAGATTACCGTAAAGAACCCGCATGCACCCAGCTTCAGTTCATTGTGGCCGCATGGCTGCCATTTCTACTGGATCCATCTGAGGGCCAGACTCCGATGAACTTGTGGATCAATGCATGGTCCTTCATATAGCTTATGTACCTTTCCAGTTTGTTCATCGGAATGATAAACCTCTATTTCTCCACTGCGTAGGGCAAACATCTTCCTTTGCTTCCCGCTTGCCAGCATGCACCCAGGATAGGTCCCGGTGTCCTTTGTTCAGTCTCCGCTTTGCTGTTACTTGTTCCTTCTCCCGCTGTCGCATCCCTGTAGGAGGGGATCTCTCCCCTCCTAGTCTCCTCTGTCATTTCTAAGCTACTTGTTCACTTCTTTCCGTGCCTGTCCGCTTGTTTTCGAGGTGTTCCGCGCTGCCTACCTCATGGCCGCAGGGTCATTAGGGTTGCAGAGCTCCAAGAATCCCTCATCATTCGTAAGCATGCTTTGAATATTAACCAATCTTGGCTATATATTATTCAATGTCCTTTTAAATTAATAATTGATGAATTTATTATATTTTTTATTTCATCTTTGAAATTTTCTAGATCCAATAATTTCCATCGTATTCTTATGTATTTATGTCATTACCTTTAGTCTCTTTGCTTTTCTTATTTCTATTATCATCCCCTTACCTAATTATTATCTTTATCTCTTGATTACTTTTTGCATAAAAGGCAGGGACTAAGCACTAAGCGCCAACGTTGAATATTACACTTGTTTGAATTGTATTACACATAAAAATTGTCAAATAAAAATAATTTATATAATTTTATTTATAATAAAAAATTATTTATTTTAATAACTAATTGTAAAATATAATTTTATTTTTTTCTAGATAATGTGAATTTTGAGATCACTAATACTTTTGGAATTTGAATAATAACACTGGGCTAAATCGCAATAATCCTTAATATAACTAAATTTTTACCCAAAAAATTTTCAAAATTTATCCAACCTTAATCACCCCTTCTCAAAATTACCACTCAAGTTACTAAGACGTAGTCAAAACACTCCATTTTTGGTGAGCTGCGGTGGGATCTAATAAACTCGTTTTTTAATTTTAAATCATTATGTCAATTAAGGTTATGAAAATTGCTAAAGGGAATTAATGAGTTATTTTGGAATTCTACGGAATATTGTAACTATAGTTCCAACAATCTTACTAGCTTTTTAAAATTAAAAAAAAATTTATCTTTATTCGAGTAATTTTAGAATATTTAAAGTTAGTATTAAAATAATAGAATAATACTTCAGAATTTAAATTTAGAATATAAAGTTGGTCTTAATTATATTAGGAATAATTTTTAAAGTAATATTAAAATAATTTTATTAAAAAGGATAATTTTATAATATAATTATTTAATTTGATAAAAAATTTAAAAAATGTAAATATAATTTTATTGCGCATAAAAAGTAGTGTTTTTAGAAATTTTACGAATTATTTTGTATATTTTGTATTTATGCTCTATAAAATAGATAATGATAGATAATAATGGGATTTATGTTAAGGTACTTAGTAATCGGAAGGTAAATAGATGATGATGGGTGTATGTTACGACACTTAATGATGTGAACTTTTAATTTTTATATTTTGTATTTATGATGACGAGGTGTATGTTAATGCACTTAGTGATGTAAAAGTAAAACAATTTTTTATATTATACAACTATAACCGCTGGAAAAAAAAATAAACAAAACATTTTTATAAATAATTTTTTTGTTTTTACCCCAATTGGAAATACATGACACTTTAGAGGTAACAATCGAAATTTTCCAAATACTATGCTCTATACTGATATGCGTAACTCTCCTTATGCGTAACTCTCCTTCTGCCTCTCACGAGCTTCCTTTACAATTTGGGATTTGCAGCCCCTTTACCATTTGGAATTTGCAGGGATTGACTTAGGTCATCGGCGGCGGGGCGTGTTGTTGACTAGCAAAAACTGCATCCAATACGTCTCTGAATGTCTGCTCGTATTAATTTTCTCCACCCCCTTCTCAGCGGCCAGCACCACGGGCACTCCCGCCCATTTTAAATTGCCCATGCAGAATAGTGCATACACTGAACTCAAACGACTGTACTGTTAGATCCAATAATAATACATACTTTTCTGCAATTAGTTGCATCTATGGCGGGCACTAATAAGAATATGGAGTTGAAGGTTGATGACAGAAAGGTTGTTTACGGACTCAAAGTGCCTCTTGTACAGGAATTCATTGGTTTTGAGATGGAAGTAATGTCACCCACATGCATTTCAGGCCGATTTGTGGTATCCGAGAAGTCTGCTCAGGTAAGAATGCCTTTTGTATAATTCCTCTCGTTCTGATAAATATTATGAACTTTTATATAATTCCTCTCGTTCTGATATATATTATGAACTTGATCATCATCAGATTCAGAGATTTTACATTTATATCTGTTACTAGTTCCAAATAACCCCGGAGGGAATGCGTTCTTCATCTTGCTGAAATTGCTATTCATTTTAAGGCAGTCCTTTATGATTCTTTTTAAATAATTACATCATTTTAAGACAATGAAATCTTCGGAATGTTTCTTTTAAGTAATTCCATTGTTAAAAAAATGAAATCCCAGAAAGGTGAATATTTTCAGGTTGAAAATATCTTTATATTTTATATAGAGGATATACATTTTCTGGTTCTGAAGGATTATTTTTTCAACAACAAAGTTCCAAGTCAATCATCGAATCAAAGTTCATCATTTTACTTTGGAAATTGAACGAAAGAATAACAATCATTCCTCCCATCACTTCATATTTTTTTTTTTCGGCAAGAAAAAGGCATCTGTTTTATATTATGATTAAAACAGTAGATGCTTCAAACAGTACATATTTATGATGGACATATCATCCTCATAAACCTTGTGGTATCTACAACTTTACTACATGGGAGAGTATATACACATCTTACATACATCTGAAACTGTTTTCTAATATTTGCAACAGCTGTGAAACTATATACTCTCTGTCTCATTCACAATATATCACAGAATCTCACTAAGAGATTCTAGAAGACTAAGATGTGTCTCTGATCATTTGCATATTCTATATATCACTACCTTAAAGTAGTCATTCCTCTTATCTTTTCTATACAAAACCAAATATAAAAATTGTACAAACTTTAAACAAAAAGAAACAGGGATTTTGTATTAACTTATCTGCATTGATGTTTTGCCTTTTTGTAAGATCTTTAGTGGTCTATCCCGACAACTTTAGATTTTCTATTTCTGTCTCGTATGATCCTATTTTTATCATGATATACATACCTTCTTCTGTGGCTAGTAACCCTTTCTTTGATAATTCATCGGCAATCTTGTTATGTTTGCTTCTAATGTGCGATATTGTTCTTCCCCTTAACATGATCTATCATACATTTGGAATCCCCAAAAATTTGTACTTGAGGTATATCCAAAAATTTAATAAACCATAGTAAACCCCATAGAGCAACAGCTTTTGCCTTCATGCTTGTTCCTTCTCTCACATACCAGTGTTTCCAGAACTCTTGCTCTTTTGATAGTTTTAACCAAAAACCACACCCACATCTTCCTCCTTGAGCTGCCCCATCAAAAAACCCCGCTAGGGAGTTGGTGATATGAAGTCTCCCCTTCTCTGTCTTTTTTTTTTACCTTGATGTCAACATTTTGATCCGATACAACCCACTTCTCTATGAGTTCATAGATTACGTTCCCCCCCCCCCCCCCCCATCTATTGGAACCAAAAATTAGTTGATTTCGACCTTTCCAAATTTCCCAGAAAACAACCAAAGTGAGCAATCGCCTAGTTTTACTCTGGGTGCTCCACCATCTTAAACACTCCTCAATTATATTAAACTGAATGAATGGAATATGCAGCTTGTTGGTGAAGTGTTTCCAAATATTCACAGATCTATGGCAATGTAAGAATAGGTGTTCATTATCCTCAGAATTATGCCTGCACAGATTGCATATCTCAGGACCATGGTGGTTCTTCTTTTGTAAGTTTGCCCATGTGAGATTCTTGTTCTACCACGTTAGCCAAAGGAAGATTACAATTTCTATTGGAATATTATTTTGCCAAAAACTGTGAAACCAACAATATTCCACATTCTGTATTTCCTTCAGTGATATTTTGAGGTAGCAGTTTGCCACTTCTCTTTCTCTTGTATTCTTCTTTTTACCAGCCCATGCAATACAATCCCCTTTGTTGTCATAACATATCCGTGCCTCCTTTAATGTTTTAACAAGCTGTAGCCAATCCAATTTATACTCATCGGCGAAATTCACTTGGGAAGAGTCAAACCAAATTGGAATGCTACCATTCCAGTCACTGATCAGCTGACTGAGGATATAAATGCCTCTTTTGTTCAGATGTTGTATTAATTCCACTATCCCAGCTGGACCCTCACCTGCTCCTATAATGCAGTCTTTTCCCAACATAATTCTATTACATGATCCAAAGAACCACGAGATATTTTGGAAGAGTGTATTCTTGACCCTACTAACGTTGTTCCAAATCTGTGAGCCGCCTTTTTTCCCAATTGCTCCTTGTCTGAACCAAAAGGAAAACTCTTTATTCTTCATGTATTTAGATCGGATCAGCTTTCCCCATATGCCTTTACTATTGATGCCTCTCCATAAAGATTTTAAAATAAGTGCCCATAAAAAAAAATTAGATTTAGAACACCCCAACCACCCAAAATTTTAGGTCTAGTGATCTTTTCCAGCTTTACCAAATGATATTTACAGTTCATTCTTGCACCAAACCATATATAGCTTGCCATTACTCGGTTCAGTAAATTAATAATCATTTGAGGAATGTGGAACAAGTGTGCCCAATAAATCCCCAATTGAATAAGAACTGACTGTGTGAGGATGATATGTCCTCCCATAGATAAACATATGTGTTCCTATCCCTTAATCTTCAAATAAAATCTTTCCACCAGCCACATCCAATCAACATTTTTATAGCATCCTGGTTTTAGTCGATACCCCAAATATTTCATACTCTTGTCTAGATTTTCTACACTTACTCCAAACAGTTTTGGATATATCTGATATCATCCTGGTTACATGATACATAGAGAATAATAGATTTCTGTTCATTTTGTACAAGTCCCGTGGCTATCCCAAATTTCTTTATGATTAAAGCTAGTGAGTACCATTTGAATCTGTTTATCATACCCATCAACAAGATATCATAAAAAAAAAACTATGAGAAACTGTGACATGACTATTGATTTTCAGTGCTTCAAATTCTCCAATGGTCACAACTTTTTTTATTTTTAAACTTAATCCATCCATCGCCAGTATAAAAAGAAGAGGGGATAATGCACACCGTTGTCTAAGTCCTCTACCTGCTGCGAAAAAATTGGATGGGAATCCATTGATTATTACTGCATAGCGAACTGTAGACACACACCCCATGATTCATTCATCCATATTTGAGTTTATTCCAACTTTAAACAACACCATTCTTAGGTATCCCCAATCTAATCAATCATAAGCTTTTTTTAAATCTACCTTCATCACTGCTGCATTCATCTTTTTTGACTTAATATGTGCATGCATTCCTGTGCAATAGCCAATGTGTCATGTGTTATTCTATTATTTAAAAAACCATATTGCTCAGGTGAGATGAATTTAGATAAAGAAACTTTCAATCTGTTGGCTATTATCTTACAGATAATCTTATATGTTAGATTGCAGAGTGATATTGGGCAATAATCTGCAAAAGTTTCCACCTCTGATTTCTTTAGAATAAGGGAGATCTATGTAGAGTTTAGATGAGGATGTATGAAGCCTTTCATCCTAGATTCCTCAAACATCTATAGCAGGTCCTCCTGAAATATGTCTATGAAGTGAGCAAAAAATTCAATTGTCCATCCATCTGGACCTGGGATTTTATCTCCTTTCATTGACTTAATAGCTTGGGCCAGTTCTTCTTCCTTAACCTCCTTAAACAGCTCCACATTATCCTCAACATTAAACATTTTAGGATATTCTTCCACTGCCCACAACTGAGCATCCACATCCTCCAATTCCACTCTATTATATGCTTTTTTAAAATATGAAACCACTAGAGATGTAATATCCGATTGCTTGTTATAATTGTTTCCTTCACCATCCTTTATCTGCCAAATTGTCTTTTGTTTTCTTCTGTGATTGGCAAAGTGGTGAAAGAACTTGGTATTTTTATCTCCTTCCTTGATCCATAATGCTCTGCTTTTCAATCTCCAAGTCGTCTCCCTAACTTGAAGAATTTTCTTTTTCCCTAGTTCTAGAACATGAATATTCTCCCTTACTATTGGAGGAAGAGAATGGGCAGCGATTTGGTTACGTAGGGATTTTAATTCCTCCTCAATAGTAGCCAGCTCCCTTCTCAATTCCTCCTTCTTCTTCCTTTCCCATTTTTTTACCTCTACTTTAAGGAATCGAAGCCTATTTATAAAGCTTTTAGAACTGGAAATGCCCTCCTCTATATTTCTTCTTTCCTTCCAGAATAATTGGATAAGGGAATCAAAATTTAAATCTTCTAGCCAGATTCTATTGAACTTGAAAGGCAAACCAAACCTTGTATCAGTATTACACCAAAGAAGAGTGATTGGGCGATGGTCTGATACATAGTTTTCAATAATAAAAGATCTAACATCCCCCATCTTCTCTATCATATTTTCTTGGACAAGAAATCTATCAAGTCTCTTAGCTATATACCTGTTTCCACTTCTTCCATTATCCCAAGTGGGAGCATTTTTGGGTGGGTAGACATCTATTAAGTTGTGAGATAGAATAATTTCTCTTAACTACTATGCCATCCTGTCTACCACCCTAGATTGTCCCCACAGTTCTTCTATGCCTAAGGTACAATTAAGGTCCCCTGCGAAAATCAGAGAGGGTGCATTAAGAATCCCTGATACCTCCATTGTATCCCAAAGACCTTCCCTCTCTTTATAAGGAGCATACACATTGAGAATATGCAATCTTCCCGGGATACCTCTGATATAACCAACCAGAAATATACCCATCGAACATGAGAATGCCTTCAATTTTGCCCACCTTGGGTCCCAGAAAATAGCAAGACCTCCAAATCTACCAGTGGCATCAGTTGCCACGATATACCATGTGGGAAGCACCCTCCTAAAATAATCAACTGTTTGGGCTGCAAAGTGCATTAATTCTTGAATTAGAATTACGTTGGATTTAGATGAAATGAAAAGTTTTCTTAGAGTGAGGAATTTTGGATGGCCCCCAAACCCCTAATATTCAATGATAGAATTTAATTCATTTGAGCCTATTGGAGGGCATGCATGCTCTAAGTCCCTTGGAGAGATGGGAGATGAAATAGGTATATCAATTAGAGATGGCGAATTTGTTAAAGGTAATATGTGTTTGACATGGGCAACCTCTAAAGTGTCTGCCGCCTCTGTTGTTTTTACACCTCACAGTAATATTCCCTGCAGATGATGGATTAATTTCAGGAGAACCGAATCCCTTCGACTTATGGATGGTAAGCAACTTGAGGTCAAGAGTTTTCCTTTGTAGGAGGAAATCAAGGTCGTTGTCAACATAATTAATTGGTGAGGATACCGGAGAAAATTGAGCAGGTGCTTTATCTTTATCTTTTGGAGAATTTGGTTGAGTAGCTAGAGAATGATGCCTTCGGGCTTGTGTGGATGTGGTGTATGAGGTAGATGGGATATCTAGCATAGTATGTTGCGACTGTAGCGGCATCTGAGGAAAGACTGGAGATGAAAACATTTGGGGATGTTCTCGAAATGATGAATCAACAGCTATATGGGAACCCGACTGCTCAAATGACCTGGATGATGATTGGACTTAAATAGGAATAGGAGCAGATGCCTTTTTTATAAAATTGGGAGAAGGTTCAGAAAATATCTAGTTTGTGTGATTAGAATTACCTGAGCCTGAAGTATTTCCGTTGTGTTTGTTGACATAACTGTGACGAGGAGAGAAGCACTCTGATTTGTTTTCCTTTTGTAGCCTTTGGTGAATCCCTTTATGCTCCCTCGACGACTGCCATCCTCCTCTTGTTTTGAGGCAATTAGCAATTAAATTTCTAGTTTGGTGACAATTGAGGCACCAGAATGGAATTCCCCAGAAATCCAAACGTCGAGTGAGCTTGATGTTTTCCCACCTTAGTTCAATGTGGTCCGGAAAAGCCTCACCAAAGTCTTTTTCTATAAGGACCCAAGCAATCCTCTTATCCCTCCCAGACACTGAGGATCTACGTATACGAATTTTCCGATGGCATTACCAATATCAGTAAAAACTTCCTTCGTCCAAAATTCCAGTGGTAGTTCGGGCAATTTGACCCATATGAGTTTATTTTTTGGCGTTTACTTCAAAGGATTGAAGCCTACATACCATGTATACATTGCCAAAAAACCCCGGTCCTTGACCCATGGCATTGCTGCAATTTTCCTGAGGTCTTATTCACTCAGAAAATGAAAACTATACCATCCTCCCATGAGTTTCACCACCGTAGGAACATACCCCAATAGGATTTTCCACTTCTTTGCCAACCACTGTCTCATCTCAGCTTCTTCAATTTCAGAAAAAGTACCACCTTCCTACTAATGCCCTTTTCTGAAGATTCGTAATTCGGTCGAGGAGCACGTCATGACCAAATGAGAGAATAGGCGTTGGAGCAGTAATTTTTATGGGAAGTTGTTTTCTCCCACCCTTCCTTTCGCCACCTTTTTTCCTCTCGAGATTGTTTTGTGGCATAAAATCGACTTCCAACCACATGCCACATCCATCCCCCAGGGTTGTCAGCCAAGGGGAGTGTGCCACCTTCCACATCGCATTTTGATTTGCATGGCATTGTGACTCAGCCGCCACTGTGGCTTGGATAAAAGCTTCATGTAATGATGTGTTAGACTCGAAGGGGTCCATCAGTCTACGTGTAATACAATGATGTCCTTCCAAGGTTTAAAACCTCCCCGCCTACCTAGGAAACTGATTGCAATCACTACGGTTCCCACGTCCCAACCCTCCTTCGAATTACCACCCTCGAGAATGTATATAGCACCAGATCTTGTACATGTCAGGCCAAGTACATTCCCATGAGAATATTTCTCGTGCCAACTGCAGGATATGTCACGACAGGAATTAAGTACCACTTGACCTCAAGCAAGGTCGTTAGTTCCCATGCCTAACCTTACCTGGACCTTACCATTGAAGGGAATGTCAATGCCGCCAAATCAACCACCTGCTTTGGAAATCTCCTTGTTAACTAGACTGTCCTAAAATAGTAAAGTTACACGTATAGCGTACAGGGGCAGACGTCAGGCGGAGCGTATGAGGACACTGACTGTGGACACCTGTCACCTCCAACCTGTGCCAGCGTATAGATACAAATTTCTTATAAACATAAACGGTTTGGAAAAACCCCCAGATATATTGAATAAGCGGAATCTGATAGCAATCCTGCCCGAAAAAACCAATCGATCCCAAAACCACTATCAAGACTGTTTAGGACTCAGGTCCCTCACAACAGCAAATACAAAAGCATCCCTGGCAAAACCACCATCTGTATCCTATTCTAATGGCTATATTTTTGCAGGGTCGAGATACGAAGAATAGGTTACTCCACTCAAACCATCATTGCTCCAAGATGTGAGTTAGTGGACCTAAGGGAACTAACTGTGTAATAGAGGGACAAGATAAGAGAAACTGGTACTTGCAAGCTAACATTCGGACATCGAGAATATTGGTCAATGGATAAATGGATTTGGCCTTCATAAAACCACTGTCCAGAGAGGTAAATTTGGGATCACTGAATAGCAGAAAAAAGCCTTCGTAGAATCCCTATCCTAACGGAAATTTGTGAAAAGTCTAATAATTTTTTTTTAAATCTGTAACATTCTAGATGGTCGTTGAATAACTGGTAATGGTCTTCGTAAAATCACCGACCAAAAGAGAAAAAAAGTAATAACCCTAATAAATTGCTTAAAACGGAAATAGGCTACCAGAACCATTCAAAGGGGGGACATCTCATAGGAAATTTTTGTAATTTTACTTAATTAAGCCAGAATATCCTTATGGCATAGAAATTCATCTTAAATATCTGTAAATCAAAACTGCATTAAAAACCCCCAATTCAATTTCTTTCCCCTGGCCAAACCCTGCAATTTCATGGTATTTACTTTAATTCGCAAGGATGCATACCTTTTCCTTGTTGCGCAGCGACATTGTTGTTTCCAGGCCCGTTTCTGGTACACGCCAGCTGCAGAGCCAAGTGGATTCCAAGACGGAGCCTTGTTGCATTTCGCCTCAGCTGACATATCTTCTTCACCGCCCCTGTCTGCTCTTTGCTCTGTAGAAAATGTGAGAAATTTACGACACCATCAGGCAAGGTGACTGACTGAGCAAGACGCCGTCGACCTCACCGAGGACACTGATAAGCTCAGTGGCAAAGCTTCTTGTTTAACCTAATGATCTAAGGTCCCCCTAAAAGCCGCTCGTCATATTAACCCAATTCACCATTTGAAAAGTTAATTATTTAATTCTAATATTAAAATATAATAGCAAATCGTTCGCAGTAGTTCTGCAGTCCAGGTGGGATGGGGATCCGTCAACACTTACGTATTGTAACACTGCGTAGGATTCATTTAACATGGATACGACCACATGGCCATCTAAATTGGGTTTCATAGGCAACCCTGGGTTGAGAAGCTCGAGGTGCATTATATTGCTAATTTTTTTCCAGAAGGAAAAAAAAATGCTAGTTTTTATTATATATAGTCAGTACATCAAGTCTCCATATTTCCAGATATGGAAATATATTGTGCTTATATAGTGGGCAATAATGTGCCAGTTACCACAGCCTAAGTTGGAGTTTGTCTCAAATTGTCAAAAACATAGAAATACTTCTATCTAAAAAAACAGATAAACTGAGCCTATGTCACGTAGACAACAATAGCTATAATATAGATGTCCAAAGTATCCAAAAACAAAAATAGGAATATGTGTTGGCTTTCAATAATGTACGAGATAAACCAAGTGTCCATCCAGATTACGCCAAAACAAAAGTAGAAAAGACAATGACATGGATCGGATGGAGAATGATGTAGTCCTCAGCAATGATATTGTTGTTAACCTGCAAAGTGAAATGTATCCTACCCACCACAGAACTAATACCTATTTTCGACATAGCATCTGCAATGGAGTTGTGTTCCTTGTGGATGTGCTGAAAAGTAATGTGATGGAATGATAATTTAAGATCTTTAATGTGGCGGATCCAGCCCTGCAGATGTGGATGAGAGATAGTAGATCATGTCATTTATAAGGCCCTATAAGTCTCCAAAAATCTAAATGCTTTGGATATCAAGAAACTTTGCAAACCATAATAAACCCCATAATGACTCTCATGTATGTGTGTGCCTTTTCCCCTGAAAATGAAACTATTAAAAAAATGCATTGCATTGTGATTTTAAAATATAAATTCATAAGAAAGCTAACTATTAATTTTGTTATTAGTAATATAATATTTTCATATACATTGTTCAGAGAACCTAGGTGACATACGGCCCAGTTGGGATGGGAATTTATCAACACTTATATTTTGTAACCATGCAGGGTGCCCCTGCACTTACATTTGCATATACTTGTCTAAATTAATATGGACATTTGCACATACTTGTCTAAATTAGGTTAGATACGCACACCAGGTTGCAAAGTCCGAATTGCATATCTCGAATTTGCACAAATGGCCAACTATTCAATATTGAAATTGAAGATATGCAACCTCGAACTTCACAACATTGAGGTGGATATCAGATCTGGAGTTACATGAATTCGCATATTGTTCATAAATGGCACACTGTTTCTTATATATTGTATCCATGTTATACAGGTAGATACTGCACTTTATGTGATCTTCCATTTGTATTAAAGGTGCCCTGCCTTATTTGATTCTCTTGTTTGCCACTGTGCAATGGTGTGTGCATGTGTAAAGGGATATATCTCTTTTAGAGAATTAAATGTTAATCCGACGCGAACAAGTTGCAATGGCCTTCTACTTATCCTTCCTATTGTCTGTGATCCAGGTGGATATTGTTGGCCACCTGCCAAGTCCACATGGCCCCCCACCATTGTCTTTCTCAGCATTTTCAGTTTCCTTAATTGTAGCACAACTTACTATTTTTAGCAGTTTTTCGGGTCCTGAACTTCCGGAGCCGTTTTGAGGCCCTAAACGACGTTTTTTGGGGAATCCGAGGGCGACACGGGTCCATGGAACATGGACCGTGTTGCCCGTTCCAACAATGATAGTGCTCGAATAGATATTTCTAATGAGCTATTGTACGCGTAACGGAGATCGTATGCCAAAGTTACGACCCCGGGAAATTGATGTACCAATTTACCCAAAATGGGGCCCACAATTTGGCGTTCCATCTTCTAAGGGTCGGTTTTGGAATGTGAAGGGTTTTCCATTGTTTCTCAATAATAAATAGGCCTTCGAGCCTCATTGTAACACAAGTTCGGAACAGTTCAGAGACATGTAGCCGCACATCTCTTCTTAGAGATAAGCGACCATCGTCCTAGCTGGTTTATTTCCAATTCTGGTTGTAAGCATATTTCGGTGTTTTCCATTAATGAAATGAAGTGTTATTTCCGCTGCATCTCTTTATTTATGGTTATCTCTGTAATCTATTGCGTTCCTGTTTAAATCCGGATTAGTCTGTGTAAGCAAAGATTGTGTTTCCTACTGTCTGTGTAAGCAAAGATTGTGTTTGAGTTGTGGTATTTTATTTTAAGTTGTAATATTTTTTTTATTTTTGAGGATGAAGCAATGTTAATTCAAGCTTCTTGTGGGTTCACCCTCTGCACTTGGAAGGCATCATCCATGTGGATCTGCAAGGCATGGGTTATGTGGACCTATAAGGTACTAAGGGTCATACTATACAGATCCACAGCAGGTAGAGGCGCAACAAGACTCAAGCCAAAATAAGAATGAACAAACAACCTTCAATATATAATGACTTATATATGTTAAAATGACTTATATATGTTAAGTTTTATAATTAATGGAGAGGAGCACATATTTATCTGTCTGTAGTTTTGACAGATGTCAAATTGAAATAATTGACATGACGGAGTACTTAAAAGTTAATACATACATTATTATGTATTTTAGGCTTGTTTATGTGTCATTGGGCTGAATTTTGTGCTTTGTTAGTTTATATGGTGCAAGCTCTTTGAGGCTTTTGAGCTTAGAAAATTTATTATGTGTGGGTTCATGGGAGCTGTGTTATGTGGGGCATTGTCTTTATAAGTATGGCATAAAATGGTGGTTTTGGTTGGTTTGTTGGTTGATGTACAAGTTGAACACTTTCAGACTTATAGGCTAACCTTTTAGTCAAGAGCAACCCTTGTATAAGTTAACCTTTCAAAACCTTTCAATCAGGACCAACCCTTCGAAGGGTTCGTTCTTTCCAGACCAACCTTCTCCTCTAATGAAGAGTTGGCCTTTCAGAATCAATCCTTCTAAGTGTGTGCGCATTGCGTTGTTCAAGCAATGCAAATTAGAGCCCAGCTTAAAGGCTACGAGTAATTATTTAGAAATCCTTCCTTGAGTAAAAGGAAAGTAGAATACATGGGTCAAGCTTTGCTCACTTAAGAATGAACCAAATTAAGAACTGGTATATCTTGTTTGCTGGTCGTATTCTGGGAAAATTCAAACTGTTGTATATGGCATACTGTCGGGGTTATGGCATACTGTCGGGGTTAAAAAAGAAGTAAAATGGATCTATTACATTTAAAGAGTCAGCAATACTTGCATATTCCTTAACCCTATGGAAATAGGAAGGCATGGTCTTATGAAATGGTTTCCCACTTCATTACCCTTAACCAATCCCATCTTTCACCTCTTCTATCAGGTCGATTTCATGGAATGCAAGGCATTAGAGAGCTCAGAGGATGATAGAAATAATGTCTATCAGGCATATAAGCATAGCCAAATAATTAGACAGTGACATGAAACTAACGCAAGAAAAACAAAACTACAATTCCAAACAATCTTTTATCTAAGATGGCCCTTCATTTGATTGTACTATATAGCTGTTCAAAAGAGGTAATTTCAACCTGCTAAGTTAATTCGTTTTCATTATGAACATTTAAATTCTTTTATGAAATTTCAGTTTCTTAGTTTCTAAATAAATATCGTTCATCACCAATCAACTAATAAATCTGTTGACTGAATTAGCAAGAAAATAATTTTTCCTCATGATGTTTATGCCGCCATTATTTTCTGAACTGTATCACAAAACAAAACAATGTTGCTCTTTCATGACTTCTCCATGAAAAAAGCTGAGCCACACATTTTCTTGCCACCCACTTTCATGAGGAAGTCTCTGTAAACTTCGGAATGCCACACCCTTTTTAGCTTTTCTTTCTGTATATATGGTTTTCAGAATATCACCCATGTCTTTTTGAAATGTGAAAGACGTTCTATGAATTCTATGCACCTCTTTTATTTATTGTAAATGCTATGTTGCATGAGTTTATGGAACACGGGAACATTCGAAACTTGGGTATAGGTTTCAAGAATGGTTAGAGATTTCCCCAAAATTTACAAGAAATAGCTAATCGGGAATGGTAATATTATATAATAATAAGCAGTAGTCTATAACGCGACTTTTTGAAAGCCTTTCCGGCAGATTTTTCTGGTCAAAATCCGGCAGCAATTCATTGGAATCCCAAGTTTGATAGCTAGTTTCTGCACAATCAATGGCTCCCAGGGGTTTTCCAGGGGGCTGAATCCAAATATGAAATTAAAAAAACATTTTAACTGCTAAAAATCAAGATTTAACCTCATTTCTTCCGCCGGATTCCGTCACCGGAATCTCCAAAAAGTCGCATTATAGACAACTCCATAGAGCTATTATAGCAACAAATCCTATTGTTGTCACCTGCATGAAATTTTTGGCCAATTTATTAAAACCGAAAATCTCAACAAAATTAAACACATTTATCTTAATTTTTTGTTGAAATAAATATAGAATAAAACGACCACACTAAAAGGAATAAACCACCCAATGTTTTAGTGTTGAAACCGCCTCAAATACAATAGACTGAGATAACTGCAAATAAGGAGCAGTGAGGTATGGAGACAGAGGTGGTGAAGCATGGAAGGATATGAAAAACGAAATCCCAATACCGTTCGAGGTAATGTTATTCACCCCTCTAGTTAACAAAATGGTTGAATGTAATGCACTCTCTTCTTTTTGTTTTGTGTGTGTGAGTGGACATCACGTAACAGTAAATTCTAAATCTTTCTGACTATTGAGAATAACAAAATATTTACCATTGTGGCACTGTGGTTGTATCTACCATGAATTTAACTTTCTATGGTTGATTATCCAAATATTTCGGATATTAAAATCCTGTCCATTCCTGGCCTTGTTTTTTTATTTCTTTAAATTTGACTTAAAATGTGAATAGAATCTATAAAATAGGTATTAAAATTTTTTAAATTAATTTTAATAATATTGGTGAACTTAAATATATTATTGTTATTAATA
>APFE031129105.1:9737-37927 GCA_000404065.3 Pinus taeda
TCCCCCATTTGAAGTTTGACATTTTCACAACAGCCTTCACATTTCATTGTGCCTCCATCTGCAATTTGAACTTGGAAGTTAGAAACGGCTCGTACAAAGCAATGCACCATTTCTGTGACTTTTTGGTGGATGAAATTATGTGTACTTCCACTATCATTCAAGACAACTACTGGGCGATGTTTAATAAACCCTCTGATTTTGAGCGTTTGAGGGGAAGAAATCCCTGCCAAGGCATGTAACGAAATAACTGGTTCGTCAGAGACATTGTCCTGTTGGTTGTCGTTCTCTAGCGGTTCATGTTCCTCGAGTGGTGGATCTTCCTCTGTTGAGCTGTAGTCAGTAGCATCTATTTGAAAGAATTTGAGCTCCTTACATTTATGACATGGGGAGTATTTTTCATCACAGTAGTAACATAGTCCTTGCTTCCTTCTTTCGGCCATTTCCGCAGGGGACACCTTTTGGACCTTAAGTGTTTGAGTCGTGTTGTGAACCTGTGGGGGACGACCTTTAGTGGGGAAATTTGGGCGACTGTATTGGGCTGCTAATGCACGTTCCACCTTACGATCTACCTGGCAAGCCTCCGTCCACGTGGGAGGGTGGTGAAGTAGAACTTGAGCTTTGATGGCTTCTTTAAGACCGCTAATAAAACATTCCATGTAGAACTCACCTATGAGACCCGTAGTGCGGAAAGCTAAGCCTTCAAAAGCGGTAATATATTCATCCACTGTACCCATCTGTCGGAGCTTAGTGAGACGACCCAAATAAGAGTCTTCTTGTTCAAAGCGAACTCGAAGAGCTTTGGTAAATTGGGTCCAAGTCCTAAAAGATCCATTGCAACGTTGATGCCATTCCCATCATTGCCATCGTTCATTGTCGAAGTACATGCTCCCCAACATAAGCTTAGTCCCATCATCTAGGATATGATTCAATTTGAAATACTGCTCCATTTGTGATAGCCATGTGGACATGTGAGAACCATCAAATTTATGCATATCCAACTTGGGAGGTCGCTGACTGGGTGGTGGATGGGTGTGCCAGACGTGAGGAGAGTGGCTAGATTCACCGTAATTGCATTCATTGCCATTATACCCCTCCTCTTGGGCTTGCTCCTTACCCTTTGGGATAAAACCCTCTATCTGGATACTTAGTCCGCGAAGCTGCCTTTGCATTCCCCCCAGATCTAGTTCGCGAACCTGAGTTTGGATTTCCTTCATATTTTCTTCAAGTTTGTCCATCCTTTCATTGGCCATCGCTTGAGCTCTAGTTGCTACCATACACCGACCAGATAAAAAATTGGGACCGCCAAAAAATTTTCACAATTAATTGAATGATACCACCATGCTCAGCTCGTCGTCCTGATTTTAATGGGCGAGATCACCAATAAGCGCCCCGGAAGATCTCAATTTTTTTTTTTTTTTGAAACTCCTAACGGAGTTTTACTCCTTCTTGATCAATACTGCAGTCGCCAAATCCTCAAAATGTCAATGCGGCCAAAAGTCCTGCGACAATTGTACCCTCGTATAGGAACCCTTCCCAACGACTCTGGTCTGGTGGATCTGAGAGATCTGAATGGCGAATCGGGTAGCGCTGGACTGTTGAACTGACTGCTTCTGCAGATCTGATGACTCTAATAGATCGGAATGGCTTATTGGGACCGATGTCTGCTGCTACTGCACTCCTTTGCTCAAGCGGATCTGGAAGAGATGATGATTGAAAAAAGGGAACTAGGGTCTTGAGGAGTGTCAGGTGCTACAAATCGCAATATACATAAGGGTCTGGCAGTAGTACTCGCCCAATGTTTAGGCTCTAACTAAGGAGGGTCGACCGTACCTTAGCCGTACCACCCGACTACCCTATCGTACGGCGAGTAATCTCTCCGAGTTCTGTTCTCCGGTGTACTGTACCACCAGACGGTTGACGGTTTATCTATGGCGAGGTTTTCAGGGAGCCTATGGGCTTCCGATATACCCAGGGGGTACGTGGATGACAGTCCGTGCGGTTCTGTCTAATGCGCTACTACTCGAAGGGGTACCCACAGGGGTTACAAGGGAGTCCAACAGACGTGACCACCTCTTGTATTTCCTGCGTGCATGCCTCCCCAAATTCGCAGATTTATGCGCTCAACGACAAATCCCGTGGTTTAAAGACGCTGGAACACGTCTCGAGCCAAAAAAAAAATTACTACGAAATGGAGATCCCACCGGCCCTGGAAAGTGCTCTGATACCACTTGTTATGCTCTTAACCTGCAAATGATACCCAAATACAGAATATGCGAAGAAAAGAGACCCATAATACAGAATATGCGAAGAAAATATACCCAGAACACAGAATAGCAATCAATTTATTATTCAGAGAGTAATGTTCACTTACCTCTTCGAGGGGGCAACCTCCAATAGAGCAGAGCTCGATTACAAAATAAGACACGATACTCCTCACAGGGAGTTTCTATCCTTTATATATGACTCATACATGCAATACCACGGGCCAATACCATGCGTATTACTAATACCATCTATCTAATACTACAACCCATTTGCAACTAACTGTGGTTCCGTAATTAATTGCGGATTAACCACTTACAATTATTAATATGGGCTTTATTGACTCTTGACTATGACGTGGTCCCATTACATAGATAAGGGGGTTAGGGTGGGACCCTAACACATTATAAGGGTTAATTTTGATGTGACAACTTGGGGAAGTGAAACTTCTAAAGCCCACTTTAGGAATTGATCTAATGCTTTTCCCTAAAAAAAATCAAACAAGGTTTGCAACCATTCAATGTTTTTCTACTCATCAAAGGATTTCTAACAATGTGAATATCGCCTTAATCAAATTTGGTATGAAAGGTTACACTTCTAACAAATTGAAATTTTCTCTAACCATTGTGTTTGCACCAAGTGTAGATAATATCAACACCCACTACTATCACATAAAACATATTATACGGTGTAAGCCGCTATGCCTAATAGAGTGATTGGGCATGCAAAAACCTCCAACCTATCATTAACAACTACGAGGACATGATAAAACCTTTTCCACTAGGAGAGAAGGGGTTTTGTTCATGTTGTATTGATTTATTATTCTATAGTAGAGAAGATCAAAGGGGCAATATAACAAACCAAAGGAAGGACATGATCACACAGTATCATATTTAGGCCACAACGTCCATAAGCGATTATCTTTCTTTGTTTTCCAGTATAAATCTTAGAATAAATAGAAAAGCATGAGCTTTATTTATTACCAATGTTTTCACCCTCTTGAGTTTCTCCAAGGCACATTGTTTGTTTAATGTTATCTTCCTATGAACTTTTTACTACTACAATTTTTTCTTATTCTCTTGGTGATTTTTAACAAAGAAAATAGTATGCTTCTAATATTAAAACTTACTAAAAATTGATCATATCACACTAAGGAATAACCTTATTTTTGCATAAACATTTTAAAATTTGTAGTGACAAGTTCCCTTGTAGAATATCCACAACAATCTACAAAGCATATTTCCTCACCACATCTTTCATTGTTAGAACCAAAAAGATAAATTTGAAATTATCATATCCACTTTGACAATAAAAGACTTGTATGAGAAGAGACCAAAGCCATGCAATTGATAGTATGGGATGAGATCAAAGTTACAATTTAAATTCAGGAAGAACTTTCAAGCCCATGTCTAGGAATATAGAAACTCGCTTGAAATATTTAAAAATAAAATATATAACTTATAAAAAAATTGCAAAACCCCAAGTTAAAACCTTGAAGCATACATCGGTTGAGTTTGATGAGTTTCATATGCAACATTAATAAAATGAAATAAAGGTTTTCATTCTTACAAATCCTTAATCATCAATCAGAATAACTACAAATTTTGGTTGTAATATACACATATATGGCTTTGATTAAGAATTTTTAGCTTTAATTTTTATAACTTAAATAATTATATTATTTTCATGATAAATTTATAATGCATTCCACTTTGTTAAAGTCCAATACTCTACATTTGGATCTCTATAATTCAAAGCTTAGTTACAATTTAGATATTCAATTTCTAATCCTTGTGTATTGTTCCCATTTAGATATTCAATTTTTAGTCCTTGTGTACTAACCTGGACTTTGGTACTTATGTCCAACTATGGTTCTTACTCTCCAACACAATTTTGTTAGGAAGACCTTTGTTCAAATCTTGTAAATACATATCTGAGCAAAGGTAGTGAAAATTATTAGCTCATCGATCTCTATAGCTAAGGCAATATACTTACCTAAGGGGTTACTAATGGCTAAAAGAGACTTATAACCCCATTATTCAAGAGATATTTAAGACATTCACTCTAATGTTGCTTCCCAATGAAAATGTATTCTACTTCTGGGATTAATTTGGGTTGTTTTTTTTTTGTTCGTGTTAGAAGGAAAAATTAGCGACCATGCAAACACTCTCACAAAACTATCTAGATTGAATGGGTAGGTTGGTATATTGAATGGCCCACTTTTTATGGTTTCTACCCACATATTAATGGTTTTGTGGAGGGGTCTACATGGTGGATAATGTTTTCCATGATATAAAACAATTTTTGTTCAACATATTGATAACTGAGTTTATAGAAATATTTTCGGAAAAATCACATCAGAAAAAAATTTTCGATGCATTTATGAACCACACTCGTTGGTTTGAAACGCGTCGACAAAAGTTTTCTGTGATTTTTCCAAAAATATTTCTATAAACTCAGATTATGGATCAGAGAAGCTTAAATTCAAATATTGATAACTATTTTCAAATTAAGTTTATCAAGTAAGGTTTTACTTAGGTCCATATTACAAAAATCCTAATATAAATAGATAGCCTTATTTACATTCATGGTTTTTCCATATTCACGTAGGAAACTAATTTGATTCAAATTATCTTCAGACCAAAATCATTCCAAAACTCCATAAGAAGGAAAGTCAATTGCAATAAACTGCGGGATTTGAAGGGAATTCCAATCTAGGGATTCAAATCACTCTCTCGTAATATTATATATTAGACGTGCATCAAGAAACCATGAACTTCCTTCAAATATGGATTCCTTCTACTCCTAGGATGGAAATATTGCCCCAAAGAAGCCCCTACATGAAGAGAGATAACATAACTTTATTTCAACTTCCAATGTTTAATAATCTAAGTTATGGTATTTTTCAGTGAAGTTTATAATTTTATAAAACTATAAATGAAACAACATATCAAACTTGGGGTTTTGAGTTTTAAACAATAGATATCAAGACATGCTTATTCACATCCTTTCAATATTTTAGGAGAGGGAAGACTCCAGGTTCCCCCAAAAAATACCTTAGGATATCAGATGAAATTGATGATATGATTAAACCTTCAAAAAGGATACACAACTCCTTGTTTTCAATTGGTAATCACAAACGCCTTGGGCTATCACAAGCAACAATATTGATATATGTTGTTAAGGGTTTTGGCAAGATGTTTCCTCTCAAGTTAAATGTCAAGCATTTTCCACCTATCAAGTGGCGCAATTGGGATAAATATTGTTTATAGTACATGTATAGCCACATGAATTCTACATTGTTTTGTTCGTTATACATGTGAACACACACTCGCTTTGTAAATGTCATACACCATAACATTGATATGCCACCTAAAACCCTTTTGTAAGTGTGTGCAAACATTATTATGTTCCCACATGTTGTCATACATGCATTGACATCAAGTTGTCAACATTATTATTTAAACTATATTTATTCTCATGATAAGAGTTCCATCATTTTCTAATCAAATGACCCTCCAACCTAACTTAATGATGATGGCAACATCCATTGATCAGTCTTGTATTAATAGCTTGAGTGGTTGGGAGCACAATTTGTACTCCCATCCACCCAGGTTCAATTCTAAGGGACATGTTGGACTCACTATCATATCTTAGGCCTCATCTTCATTGGCTTTCATCCTTAGATTACTCCAACAAGTTGGTATGGTATGGTATCCTAGGCTTCACCTTGATTACTCCAACAAGTTAGTATGGTATGGTATCCTAGACATCACCTTAATTACTCCAATAAATTGATTCTAAACCTCACATAAATTACTAGAATAAATTAATTACTATGAAAAAATTAAGAACACCTATTAATAAAATAATTATTACCAAACTTACTTGCTCACAATGGGTAAATATGTAATCTCTAAAATTCTTAAGGGAAGAAAAACAACTCCTAGACCAACCACTCTTCTTTTAAGATAATTCATATTAAATTCATTTTCACTATTAAACTATAAATCTATTGTTTATATATATATTCTTATTCTCCTGCAAAATTGAATATATTTTGAAAGGGAATAACCCAATGTTGTGAAACACGCAACTTAATCTTGTCAACATGCCAATAAGTTAATTTTCTCATTTAACGAAATAATTTTCACTTTTTCAGCTAAATTGCCTTCCACATATATGTTTAATCTAAATTACACGGAAAAATGGAAAGCCAAGCCTAAGGGGCAAGTGCTGGCGGGAGGAATCCATTGGTGGAAGTTCATGTACTATTTATGTTGGCATTTTTTCCCGATATTTTGATCCGTTTTTCCCAAATATAGTGCCCCTCTGTGTCTCTCGCCATTTTTAGATTTCAGGTCTGTTTTCCAAGGGCTCTGTTGGGCTATTCCTTCGTGCCTCCTTTCAATGAAGACCTCAGCAGATAAGCAGGAGATGATTACTTGTTTTGTTCAAATGGTTGGAGAATCCACAGACAGGGCACAGCAGTTTCTGCAAGCGAGCAACTGGCAGCTAGAGGAAGCAATCCAGCTATTCAATGCCCATAACCATGGTCAGGGCCGAGCTCGTGGGACAATGTTTTCTTCTTTAGCTTGTCCTCTGGACAGAAGATCCCTCCCCTCTTCTTCAACGGCTCAGAACATTCAAAATGACACATCCTGCGATTATGCGCGCCCGCCGTTATCTGGAAAGAGGAAAAGCATGTGTGATCCAGATCCCTTGATACCTAATATGGACAACGGCTCCATGGGTTGCTCCTCTAAACGGCAAAGAGATGTCTCTGAGGTAACAGCTGCTGAATCTTCAAGAGAAGCCAAACGTCACTTACTGTCATTTTTGCCAGAGGAGCCACAAGAAGATAAAGGGCTCAATATTTGTAGGGTATGTGTCCGTTTCCCTGATGGCCAGAGAGTGCAGAGGAGGTTTCTGCGCACCGATCCAATGCAATTACTTTGGTCTTTCTGTTGCTCTCAAGTTCAAGAAGCTGCAGAGGGCCGGCCGTTTAGATTGGCATATATAGTTCCTGGTTCGTCTCAGACATTAAATTATTATCATAGGAGCCTAAGCTTCGGAGATGCTGGATTTTCCAATTCGCTCATATCCATGATCTGGGAATGAGATGTGATTAATGCATCTGTAAGTAAATTGGGAAGATTTCAGCTTTCAATCAATAAGCATTTATCAGGGTTAATTGCTTTGTTCAGGTATTTAGTGCTGATTCTTCATCTTTATTGAGAAAGAGAAAATTGAAGTGTAAATTTCTGGATAAGTTCTAATTCTTCATGTTTATTGAGAAAAAGAAAATTGAAGTGTAAATTTCTGGACGATGAATCTAGTTTGATTGAGTATAACCCTTTTATAGAAATAGTTATAGTTATTGAATTAGTTAAATATATTGAACACAACAGATTGAGATAATCTTTTACTCATGTGAACTGATTTGTATTCCTCAAATGTATTTATGTTTATTGAGACTGAGAAAATTGAAGTGCATATTTCTTATGATGAATATAGTTCATTTTGCACTGTAACCCTAGGGTTAGTTAAATATGTTAAATATCCTGACCTCAATAGATTGAGGTAGCTTTTCATAGTTAAATATCCTGTAAAAATAAATGGAGTTAACCCTTAAAATATGTGAACTGAATTTATTATATATATGCTTTTTCAGTTCTAAATTTGGTTTTTAAAAGATTTAAGATTTGGTTTACCAGTGTTATTTATCTATTTATAGTAAAGAGATTTTCCTCCTGAATGTGAGGTTAAATTGCAACGGGAGTAATATTTGGTCTCACAAATGAGATTAAATTATATGGTACTTGAAAATACATGACTCAGTGCTGTAGTTTAGGTGCTGATAATAAAGGATACTGACTCTTTTGAGGTTATGAGGTTATAAATTATATGGTACTTGAAAATACATGGCTCAGTGCTGTAGTTGAGGTGCTGATAATAAAGGATACTGACTTTTTTGAGGTTACGAGGTTATTATTTTTATTTATAGTGAAATTGTTTTTTGTTATCAGAATATGATATAACATTATTTTAAATGAATACGATTTAATATTGTTTTTGGTTAATTAAGAATTTGTGTTTTTTTTATATAAAGAAATAGGTGATTTTTTATAACTATCTTCAGCCTCGTGGATGTAAAAATAAATTTCTTCTCTTTTTTTTTTATAAAAAAATAGGTGATATGTCCAACTCTAAAACCCCCTAATAAGAGTGAAAATTTGTATTTTTATGAAACAACAATAGATTATTAACTTATTTCAGATAATTAATTTTGTTTATATTTAAAGATATAGTTATATGAAGTGTTAAAATTGTATTAACAAATACTGAAATATAAACTTTGTAGATTTTTTCTTACTTTAAAATAGAAAATAAAAGATTTATAATGAGTATAAACAATTATACTAAATTATAAAATAAGTTTTGACAGTGAAAAGATTTATAATATAAACAGTTATGTTAAATTATAAAATAAACATTAAGTGTTAGTTCAATTGGTCAAGTGCCCATTGTTAAAAGTAGATCACCAAGTCAATTTTCCTCAATACTCTCAGGATCAATTCTCATCGATCAAATAAATCTACATAAAACAATATTTCTGTGAATACAATGAAAACTGTAAAAGCTAAATTTTTTCTATCAAAATATAAAAACTACCTTCCTATTCAAAATGCAGTTAGCAAAACTTCATCATAACCTAAATTTCTTGAAAAAAATTTACACTGAAATAATTTTATTTTCCATTTTCTAAGTTTCATGATCTATGATATAAGTTTCTCTTTCACAATAGAAGTCAATTCTCTTGACGTCAGGATCCATGATATAAGTTTCTTTTTCCACAAATGGTTGGAGTCTAAGAAATTATAAGCTGTATCTTGTATTCTTTTTTGGAACTATTGTAAATGAAAATTTTCATGTAACATCATATTTGTGTTGATGTACGGAATATTATATAGATTTAAATTTTTATGATAGAAAAATTATATTATTCTATTTAATTTATAAAATGGGATATAATATATGTAAATTTAAAATATATGTAAGTATAAAGAGGTGGATTATGAGTAGTTTTCATTATTATGTAAAGTTCAATTGTCATGAGTGTTTAATTTGAAGTTATGGGGTATTTTAGGTAGTTATTAAATGTGTGTTTGTATTTAAAGAAATTATGTTAAATGGTCTCATGACTCATACACACATAAGTGGATCAAAGTTCACCTTAATGGTTTTTTTTTAACTTCAAGTCATATGTAATTTGGGTGGTTGGGGAAAATGTTGTTATTCTCCCCTCTTGTGCCTAATTCTTGAATGTGACATGTTGAGCTCATAATGAGTATATCTTTGTAATGGCTATGACCCTTCTTGTCTAAGAGTCTCTTGATTCAAATCTTGAATGTGACATGTTGTGCTCATAAAGAGTATATCCTTATAATGGCTTCGAGCTTTCTTGTCTAAGGATCCCTTGAAGATCAAAACATCTTTTCCATTAAATTCACTTCACTTTTCTTGATGATATAAATCTTCCTCATAGGAAGGTTTGTTCATCTCACTTTTCTTAATGATATAAATCTGCCTCATAGTAAGGTTTGTTTTTATGAATGTTATTCCCCTCACTTTTCTTGATGCTATATCTTTCTCACGGTGAGATTTGTTTTTATGGAAGTTATTCCCAATGGGAAAGTATATTATCATTTATTGTAAAAAATTTGAAAAATGAATGAGATATCTTTAATTACAATATTTTTATACCAAAAATGGGTTCCCTTAAATATGAGAGCAAAGGCATCCCTAGAGGGTTGCACTAAGAATAAAGATGGCAATTGGAAGAGTTGCTACAAGCATATAGAGGAGTGTTCCAGGGGCCCAAAGGGCTACCACCCAAGAGTGAAGTGGAGCATGATTTCCAATTGTTGTAGAACTCTCCATTGCCAAAAATTGTCTTGTCTAGATGGTCCATTCTAGAAGTAAGTGAAGTGAAGAAGCAATTACAAGAGTTGTTGGAGTAGAGTGTTATCCAACCAAGTAACTCATTGTGTGGGCCACCCATCATAATTGTCCTAAAGAAGGATGTGACTTAGCAAATGTGCATTGATTACAAGGTGTATAAAAATTATGCTCAAAAACAAGTACCCTTTGCCAGGATAGATGATCCATTGGACTAGTTGCAGCGAGAAAAATACTTCACCAAGTTGGATTTAAAATCAAGATATGACTAAGTTTGAGTAAGAGAAGAAGATACCTATAACACCACTTTAGGAACCATATACGATTTTTATGACTGGTTAATCATGTTATTTTGTTTATGCAATGCATTAGTTATGTTGATGAGATTAATGAATGATGTATTGCACCATTATCTAGATTCATTTGTTATTGTTTATTTGGATGATACATTGTTTTACAACGTTACTTGGGAGGAGCACATCCCACACTTAATGTAGTTGCTAGAGAATTTGAAGAAACGCCATTTGTTGACAAATTTCAAGAAATGTGAGTTTTCATAGCAGTCTTTGGTGTATGTAGGCTAAGTGATTGGTGGAGGGGAGTTCAAGATATATCTTGCCAAGATGGGGGCCATTATAAAGTGATTGGTTCCTACAAATGTTTCCAAAGTCGAGAGTTTTGTTGAGATAGCATATTTTTGGAGGAAATTCATAGCTTCATTTTAGGTATTAGTTGCATCACTCCATGCCATAAAAGTGAATGGTAAGAGTTTTTAGTATGGGAAGGGTCAACAAAAGGCCTTTGAAGAGTTGAAGGAGAAAATCAATTAAGTATTGGTTCTTGCATTACCAAATTGGCAACAATACTTCGAAGTGGAGATAGATGCAAGTGGGTATACTATGGGAGTGGTATTGATGTAGAAAGGAAGGCTTATATGCTAGCATTCTTAAGTGTTTCATGGGGTGATTCTCAACTATCCTACCTATGACAAGAATTTGTGTGCCTTGGTGCAAGCTATCAAAAAGTAGAAACACTATCTAATCGGAAAGGAGACAATCATCCACATAGATCACTAACCACTACAATACCTATAGGTGCAGAGTAAGTTACAACAAACTAGGCATTACAAGTGGATGGGAATTTTACAACAATTTCATCTAGTAATTAAGTACAAAAAGGGCAATGCAAACAAGTTCGTTGATATATTTTCAAGGCCACCCACATCTTTGAGATATTTGATCCACATGGAGCCTTTCATCCGTGATGCATAAAAAGAGAAATATATAGAGGATTAGGACTTTAGGAAGGTGTATCCACAGCGACAGGGCCAAATTCATTTGGACAAATGTGACAGCATAGTTTGCTACCATCTCCAGAATGGGTTGATTTATAAGTTGGACAAGTTATGTGTTCTTAAAGGTGAGCCATTATAGTTTATTAGAGAGGTTCACACCTCCAAGGTTGCAAGGCATTTTGGTGTTGGGAAGACAATTGTTAATTTGCAAAGGTATGTGCATTGGCTCGGGATGCAAGAAGATGTAGCTAGGTTCATTAGAGGATCTATAATTTGTTGTACAAACAAACCTAGTAACATGAAAGAGGGTCTATACCATCCCTTATATGCACCCACTCATCCTTGGGAAAGCATTTCCATGGACTTTTTGGGAGATTTACTAACAACCAAGAAGGGACATGACTACCTGTTCATGGAAGTTGGCAACTTTAGCAAGATATGCATTCTCGTTTGTTATAAAGAGACCATCAAGGGGGGAAGAACAACAAAATTGTTCTTTGAACAGGTCTAGGTGCATTTTGGGATGCCAAGGAACATCATTTCAAACAAAGACACCATATTTCTTAGTGCATTTTAGGCTACATTGTGGAAGAAGATGGACACAAAATTGAAGAGGTGCAGGATATTACATCCACAAATAGATGGGAAAGCGTAAGTATTAAATAGGACTTTGGTATAGCTTTTGAGGGGCTATAATTAGAAGCATCTATAGACTTAGGATGAAAATTTGATCTCGATATAGCATTTCTACAACAGAGAATTTTGCACTTCAATTGATAAGTCGCCATTTGAGACTTGTCTTCACCTTTCGATGTAAGAGTGAGGAAGGATCTTGAAGGGGTGCTTTAAAAGCATAAAATTTTGTTGAGAGATCGGGAAGAGACATTTACAAGTACAGGAGGTGTTGAATAAGTCAAGGGAAAGTTACAATGCCATACATGATTAGCATAAGTCAAAGGGTCATATAGAGTTGGAAACAGAGTATGGTTATAGTTGAACAATGAGAGGTTACATGGTCCTAGTAATAAAACCAAGGTTCTACGAGATAGTATTTTTGAGATATTGGAAAATGCGGAAGATAATGCCTACAGACTTAGTATATCCCCTACATGCACATATACTCAATAGTGAATATGGAAAATATTAAACTCTAAGCCTTCCATGTTGGATCAAGAAGAGGAGCAAGTCCTACCTACCGTAGAAGACTTAGCTCCAGATGCTCTCGCAAGGTTGACAGAGGATACAGTTTTGTAGGAGAGTTCCATAACTACAAGACAGTGGCAGCATGACCTTTGGTAAATTGAGTGGAAAGTATGACTTCCAAGTAGGGCTAAATGGTACTCCAAGGAGAAGGTAGAGGGAAAATTTCCTCACCTCATTCAATAATGAGGTCTTAGGTATCTTCATAAAGAGTGCCTTCTCCTTTGTATTTGCATTATTTTTGTTCTAGACAAAAGAGAACAACGCAATTGGGTTTTCTCCTGAAAGGGTTTCCCATAGCATATATTGGCTTTCATTGTGATTGGTGTGTGTTTGTATTTTATTATTCTTTATTTTCCACATTTTATCTATTGCATGCATAAACAACAAGAAATAAGTAATAACATAACTAGAATATAAAGGAATTAACTCTTTATATTATAGATTCTAGTTGATTTTAATAAATATATTGTGACAAACTGTCCAGTGGAATATGCACGATGTTTATAGATCACTTCCTCACTAGCCCAAGCAATGTCCCATGTAGATGAAAAGAATGAAAATAGAGTAAGAGATGTAATGAATTTGTTTATCAAGGAATCCCTGACACAACAAAGGAACAAGAAGATGGATAATATCACCCAAATCCTTAAATGGCTCTTAACAACGATGGAGTTGACACCTTTTACAAGAAATCATTTTGGAGGTGCAATGCCTTTCAAGGTACAAACTAACTTTGAAATTCCTTTGTTTGAAGGAAAGATGGACATGAATGCTTTGAAGCAAAGACGGACATAGACATGAATGCTTTGAAGGAAAAATTGACACATGCATGGATGGTTAAGCTTTCTAGAGGGCCACTACTATGTTCAAAAATTTTCCAATAGTGAGAAGTCACTAATATAGCATTGCAACTTTTTGGGCCTAAACAAATGTTATAGGTTTATGTTGAGGTTCTCCCATATTATTTGGCCCCTAATCCACATGACCAAGGGTGGATCCAAATCCAATTTTATTGGAGTTGAGGAACAATTAAAAGCATTAAAGGATTTAAAACACAACCTCATAATTGCAGCATTGTTCATTCTACTAGTCCTACAATTGTTATTCAAGATTTAGATGGATGCTTCCTAGTATGTTGTTGATGTGGTCCTAATTTAACATGGACATCTAGTGGCCAATCACAAGAAGTCACTCTCGGACATGATTTGCAAGTACCCAATCTACAGTAAGGAAATGAAATTCATTATACAAGCATGTCAATAGACATGATCGTCCACATTGACCGCAAGCCCCTATAATTCATGCAATCACAAAAATACTCTCAGAGTGACTACCATAAGAAGTTGTCTATGTACCTTCAATAATTCCACTTAAACATCAAGTATAATAAGGGAAACATAACCAAGTTGCAGAATTCCTCAACCAACCTCTAGTTGTGGCAATAACAACAATGATTAGGTTTTTTTGACATGAGATTTTCAAGTGGCCTCTATCATATAGCAATGATATTGACTTCACTACCACATATCAAACACGGGACACAAGTAAAACATTTGATACTTTCACCTCCATGATGACCTTCCATGCAATCTAGGTCATATTCGTGTTCCTTCAAGCAAGCATGAGAATCTCTTTGGAAGTTTCATTATAATAATGTGGTAGGGCACTTTGGTATGGAGAAAATAGTCATTAGTACTACAAAAGTACTTATATTTCCTAAAGCTCAAATACAACATCGACGACTATATAAGATTAACCACTCTTTGTGAAAGGTTATGCATCCCATCAGGAAGCAAAGGTTGTACACTCATCTACCTACTTTATTCTAAGCCTTGGAAGAATATATCCATGTATTATATGTCAAGCATGCTCTCAACCAAACATGGTAATGATTATCTATTTGTGGTTGTTGATCAATTCTCTAAGATGGCCATATTTACAACCTTAAAGAAGATAACCATAAGGGAAGTCATTTCTAAGCTTTCCTTTAAGCATGTTTGGGTTCATTTGGGCTACCATGGACCATTGTTTCAAATAGGGATAACAATTTCCTCTGTAGTTTCCAATTTAGCTTATGGTTAATGATGGACACAAAGTTAACCAAATCAATTTCCTTCAACCCCCAAACTAATGGGAAAATAGATATGGTCAATAGGGTGATTTCTCATATCCTCATAATGTACAACTCCAAGCATCCACAATACATAGGTTGAACATATGTCTTATATATAGGATAAACACCGATTATCCCTGTTGAGAAATGGCAACAAGAAATTCCAACTTAATTTTTCCTTGAATTAAACTGAGAAGTAAAATTGAATTTTATTCTCATAGCAACTTGTAAATAGTTAATTAAGTTCAATTAACTTAATTAACTTAGGAATTTTGAGTTGGAAGTCTTTTTGAAGTTATGTATATGTTGTCCCTAAGTTTTAGGGGTCCAGTATGAATTTAAATTGAGTTGGAAATTAGATCACTCAGTTTACTGAGTTAAGTTCAGTTAAATTAGTTCCAAACTACTTGTGGAACTAATGAGAGCTAACAGTCAGTTGATGCACTAGTGCATCCACAAGTGCTACTCTAGTTAATTTAAGATTCCCTCATCATAAGCTCATGCATGTCGATTCTGAGAAAGACCCAGTTGAGACTGGAGTGCAGGAACAATGTACTATCAGTGGTATTATTTACTCGAGTGTAAATATCATGCATGCATCAGAGATTGATCCTATGTTTGGATTGTGCAGTTTTGGAAGCATGAATTCCCTATAAATACAGTCTATTCATCATAGGAATTACGCAAGAGATTAGTGGCTTGGAGAGTTGCTGAATAGGCTAAGGATTTGGCTTGAGCTAGCTTGTGAGCTGAGAGAGTTGAACATACTTGTGCAAAATTGTTCAAGTGAGAACAATATTTGTATCTTCACTCATATTTATGATATATGCAATACAGATATTGGGGTTTTGAGCAATGGCTTTCCCCATATACATCTTGTGTAATGTGTCATTGATTTATCTTCTTGTTTTTCATATTGTTTTCATCGATCTATTGGTTTCCACTAGTTGAAAGTAGAAGTAGATTCTTTTTATGTGCTTTAGTACATTGCATGAGCTTGTGAATCTACAGGATTTTCTACATGGTATCGGAGCTGAGAACAGTATACTAGAGGATATTTTGAAGTTTTGAGTTTTTGGTTACAGGTGAAATTCAAATTTTCAATACATACTTCAAGATCAGCAGATGGAATTCTACGGTTTGCGGCTTGAGTATGCCTTGGAAGGCAGCTCAAATTTTATAGACTAGAGGGACAAAATAGAGGTTGTGCTAGAGGATAATGGCTTGAAGGAATTCGTTGATCAAAAAACTCCTAAGCCAGTAGCATCAAATGCATAGAATTTGGCCGAATGGAAGAAGTGTGTGGCGAAGGCAAGGCGGATAATCCTTGAGGGAGTTCAAGACCACATTGTCTCAAGTCTCCATGGTAAGGAAACTCCATATGCTATGTGGAAAGCATTGATGAACTTGTATCAGAACAACAGTGACCAAAGGAAATTGGCATTGAAGGACAAACTTCCAAAAATCAAAATGGAGAAAGGTGAGACGTTTCCAAAATACTTGACCAAGTTCAGTCAATGTCATGATGAACTTGGAAGTGTTGGAATCACAGTGTCGAGGATGATATGGTGATTCTTGCTCTTCTAGGACTCCCAAAGCGTTGGCGTAGTTATCAGGACTCTATCAATGGTCAAGAGAAGCTACTAGATTGGGAACGACTTTGGTCGGATTTGATGTAGGAGGAGATCAGGAGGAACACCAGGGATGGCTCTTCATCTAATATTGATGACGAAGAGAATAGTGCCTTAGCGATTAAGGCAAAGAAGGGGAAAGGGAAAGCTTCCCAATCCAAATCGGATTCTTATCATGGAGGTAAGAAGAAAGACATGATGAAAGTTAAGTGCTTTCATTGTCATGAGCTAGGCCATTTTGCTACAAATTGCCCACTCAAGAAGTCCAAGAAGAAGTCCTCAGGAAGAGCAGTGGGTGAGGCTTTGGCCTCTCAATTCGAATTGGACTTTTTCCTCATTGTGTGCATAGTGTCATCAATGATGGGAAGTGTATGGTACTTAGATAGTGGAGCTTCATTCCACATGACTGGGTATAAAGAGTTATTTAGTGACCTCGAGGAGAAAGATCTCCATATGCATATCGAGATGGGTGACGATTGGAAGTATAGTGTTACTAGATTGGGCATGATTACTTTTCAGAGGGAGAATGGGGCTTCACTCACCTTGAAGAATTTTATGTATGTGCTCGAGCTGAAGAAGAACTTGGTATATGTTGCCATGCTTAAGGATATAGGCTATGATGTGATCTTCTCGAAAGGAAAGGTGTTCCTTCGACACATAGCCACGATTCAAGTAAAGAAGATAGGGATTCGGGTGAAGAATCTCTATAAGTTGGAGGTAGAGAAGTGTGTTGCTTTGAGCACAAAAGTAGAAAGGGTGCCAAGCCAAGACGTTGGTGAATTGTGGTACAGGCGATTGAGCCACTTGCATCGTGGGGCTTTGAAGATATTGCAACAGATCTCTACTAGTCTTCTCAAAGGTACGCCTGAGAAAGTTGATACATGAAAGGGGTGTACTTTGGTAAAATACACTGTTAAACACACATGGGCAACAAGAATAATTTGAAGGATAAAACATGAGGATGCATTTTTATTAACGAATGATTTACATTTATAATACATGTTGTGACTGTTGGGTTGCACATCCCAAGGTCTCTTGGACTCCTTTTGTCTATTCAGCTTCCACATTAACCCATCGAGGATTAGGTGTCCAACATTCCCCCCCTTAATCCGAAGGGTTATGTATGAGTCCAAGAAGAGAGCTATAATACAAAATGTGCAAAAAATGCATGGCAGCACTAGGCTAAATGTGCTCTCTGAAATGTTGGTATAAAGAGCGGTGGTTTAAGGATGACCACCAACACTAGAACGCTTAGTGCAGTTCCCAAGACTCTTTCAAAACTAGCAAGAAGCTGAAGTCTTCTACTAGAGGAAGTGCTCTTATTAATTTGAAGAGGGAAACCTTCAACCAATAAAGGGAGGTTTCACCCCACATAAAAGGGAGAACTTCAACCTGAAAAGGGAAGTCTCAACCTATGATGGTTTAAGGATGACCAACAACTCTGGAATGTTTAATGCAATTCATGAACTCTTCCAAAACTGGAAAGAAGCTGGAGTCTTCTACTAGAGGAAGTGTTCTCAATTTTGTTCCTGGAATTCTTCTGAAGCTGGCAAGAAGTTGAAGCCTTCTTCTAGAAGAAGAGTCCCAGATTACCAACTGAAGGCATGCTCAGGGGAATCTTTGTTTTTGGCTACAACTCTGAAACTGGTGTGGCAGGTTGTGGCTCAGGCTCGCTTGATGTGACTTTGAAGCTTGTAGATGACCATCATTTCCCCCCCTGTCAGATACAAAGTGAGATGATGGAGAAAACTCAACTGCAAGACTGTTCAGTACTCTGGAACAAGTTCTGACATGTGATTGGAATATCTTCTTGGCTGTTGATGCCCATTGCCAAGAAGCGATCCATCCTAGATGAATCTTTGTTCTTGCAGGACGTTTGTTTCTGAAGCATCTGTGTGAAGAATGGGTGGTTTTATGACAATGATTACATGGATGAAGATCAAAACAATGATCTTTCAAATGCCAACTCGACAGTGTTTGCATTTCACAATTTGTGTTGTGTTGTTGTTGTGGAAGAGGGGCGAATCTGGAACAGCTGGAGTGAACTGTCATGAAGGACCAGCACTCTGAAACTGAAGGCTTGCGTAGTCTGATTTGAAAGGACAAGTCCTTGTCATATCCAAGACCAGTTTTGTGCTTGTTGTGGACAAGTTGTTCCCAAGGTCTGATGATGAGCTTGGGAAGTGCAGACTGAGTTTCTGCATCTGCATGTACAACTGCTGCTTTATTGGACACTGGATTTGAATCAATTGTAACATTGTTGTCTTGTTGTTTATGGGAGTCTATTTCAATCTTCTGAACAGAAACAAGTTCAGAATGATGATTCCACTACTGTAATTCTTCCTGCTATAGTTGAGATTCCAACTGCAAAAATTCAATGTTTTCTTGTACATTTTTCAAATAGATTTGGATGTCTGTGACAATGGCTTTATCAATTATAATTGTATTGTCCATAGTAGAATGTATTAGAGTATTCAGTAATTCTAATACAACACCCATTCTATCCATTTCACAATAATATCACTGCAAAAAAAAAATGATTGGTGTACAACTTTGTCTTCAAAAAATCTTCAAGTATGTAGGCTCTCAATATACCTCCATATACCATGCAATTTCATACCATATGACATATTTTTTTCCATGAACATATTCTGTGCAAAATTACATAGACAAAACATCTTAGCCAACAAATTGTAATAAAGAAGTAGCTGGGAAGTAGAGAACCTGGTTACACAATGAGATCTCTTCAAAAATCTAAATCAATATATGACAACCCAAGCATTAGCAGAAGTCATAGCACTTGTCTTATAACTTGAATATCTATGTATTTCAGCAGCGAAACTTGAATTTCAAAACCCTTTCAAATAGGAAGATGAGTGTAAACTTCTAAAAATGGACACTTGAAGGATATAACATTGCTTTGAGTTTGCTCAAAGCCTGAAGTCAAGAACATAAAGAATTTCATTCCATTTCAGTCACCACAGACTTGATATTACACCTTCGATCTTCATCATCACTGTATACATAATTGCAATCCTTGATTGCAAATCTTATAACACATCTTTCAAGTTTCTACCATAAATATCAACCTTAACTTGAGCATAAGCAGTTTCAAACCAAATAATTCTTTAGGCTGCCCATATAACAGGATCTGGAATCTCCTCTACAACAATCTTTTGAGGAGATTTTTTTCATCTACCATGTAGACTCTATGGGCGATCGTAATCAAAGGAAAAGAAATACGAGCCGGCTGCTCCACCTGCTTGTGTAGGTAGAAAACAATGTAAGCAGAAGGGTCCGAAGGCTGCTGCACAGCTTCCCACTGTTACCCCACTCACAAAATGCAAGCTCAGTTCACAAAAAGGCTTAACGAAGTCCCTTTATGTAAATCGAATCACGCTCAGTTCACAAAAAGGCCAAACGAAGTCCTATGTCAAAAGAATCCCGCGTTGTTCACAAAAAGGCCCAGCGTTGTAAGTTTTAGAAGCACCTATATACGTGAATCTTGAAGATTGAGAAACCGTGATCACAGAGTCGCATTAAACCCTAATAGGCATAGGGATTTTGCATCACGGTTTCATTCAAACCCTAATCGCCAGTGTATTATGTCGACATTCTGTCTTTTGTTGATAATGATCAGCTCAAGTCGGGGTGCGCCATCCTTATGCACAATAAGGTTCTCTCTGTGGTTGGTCTTCTGCAAGATGAAGTGTACCCAATGGTTTATGTCAGCGATTGACAAAACTCAGTGGTCCAGAAAGCACCTAGATGTCAGAACCCTCGGTTGGAATGGATAACGTAGTGCGCTAAGCCTGTCGATACCCATGTTGAGCCTAAGAGTGACCTGGTAGGAGAGGCGTTCAAGGCAGCGGTCGAAGCAGCGTAGCGTGGGAGAATTCAGTAGACTTATATGGGCATCATTCAACATATGGCCAGCGATTGAACAAAACTGTTCAACAATTTTCACCTTAGAATTAGACCTTGAGCTGAGGGACACCGCAGGAAATCTGCTGAACAGCCAACACGAGCCCACACCGATTTGACACTATAAAACTCGTAGCAGTCTGCTCATCCTGAGCTGACATAATGGGCAAGAAATCTACTGAAAACAAACTCGAACCATTTATATCACAAATTTGCGCGACGTTGAGACGATAAAACTAGTAGCGCACAAATCTATTATAAATTGTTGGTCGTGGTATAACACGATTGAAGATTGTAAAATTCGCAGCGCTCAGTTGGTCTAAAGAAGCAGAAATGCTTACGGAAAATAGAACTTGAGAATATGGAACAATTCAATGTACAACCATGCACCAGACCCGGAAAGAAGAGAGGCCGTTACCTTATGTTTTCTTCAAAGACAGAGAGACCGCACATAAGGTTTCAAAAACGCTCCCGCATGAGCTGCCATCCATTCGCAGATAATGTCAAATATTTGCAGCAGTGGCTGTGGAGAGGGCAGTACACTGACTCCTCATGGACAGACTGCAAGAAACATTCAATGGTTTCCAAACTTAATGCAGGTTTCTACGGCTTCAACATCTTCAAGCTTTAAACAACTACCCTCAGCGCATGCTAGGACATTTACATGCCTACCTCTGAGTACACAGCGCACGGTCTCACATTCATTACAATGCAGCCAACGTATGGAGAATTCAACCGGGTTTATGAAACAACGTTGTCAGTCAGAGATAGTGTTACCAGCAAAAACATACAGAGTAACAGAGATGTCAGTCAGGAGAGGCAGCGGATTTCTGGCAGACAATGAATTAATGGAGCGTTCCAGGTAATGGGCAGAAATGACAGGTCTGAGCAAGGAGTGTTTTTAATGCACACAGTAAAACGCTTTATAAGGTGGCAATTCTGATCAACTCTGATTAGGAGAAAGGCAGAACTGATATATATATATAGACCACAAAACAAGTGGTTCAAATTGGAGCAGGACCAGCAATCACCCACTCTCATACCATGTTAAACACACATGGGAAACAAGAATAATCTGAAGGATAAAACATGAGAATGCATTTTTATTAACGAATGATTTACATTTATAGTACATGTTGTGACTGTTGGGTTCCACATCCCAAGGTCTCTTGGACTCCTTTTTGTCTATTCAGATTCCACACTAACCCATTGAGGATTAGGTGTCCAACATACACCAAGTCTTCTTTTCATGACAGAGATAGTCGAGCAGAGGCTATTCTAGAGCCAGTCCATTCAAATGTGTGTGGGCCATTCTTGACAGCATCCATAGCAAAACACAAGTATTATGTTATATTTGTTGATGATTTTTCTCGTAAAGATAAATACTTTTCATGCGGAAAAAGGATCAAACTTTCACAAAATTTTGTGAGTTTAAAGCATTGGTGGAGAAAGAGTCTAGCAAGAAGGTTAAAGCTCTACGGAGTGATAACGGTGATGAGTATGTCTTGAACAAGTTTAAGAACTTTTGTGCAGTGGAAGGGATTAAACGGGAGTTGACGGAACCCTATAACCCTCAGCATAATGGGGTGGTCAAGAGGAACAACAGAAGCATATTAGTAGCACCAAGGGTGATGTTGCATGATCAGGGCCTACCACTACACTTATGGGTTGAGGCATGCAACACAACAGTTTATATTCAGAACCATAGCCCACATCAAATACTTGAGATGAAGACACCATAGGAGGCTTATTCCGGTAAGAGGTCAGATGTTGGTCACTTCAGGATTTTTGGGTCATTGGTATATTTCCATGTGACCAAAGATGCACAGAAGAAGCTTGAGCCGACATCAGAGTTGCGGATATTTGTGGGGTACACTGATACACCTCACAACTATGGGGTGTATTTGTTGACCAATAGGATGATTGTGGTTCGCAGGGATGTCATATTCGATGAGGAGAAGACCATGCGAGTTTCCCTTGAAAGGGAGATTGAGCTACATGTGGATGAGGAGCCTTTAGCTCCTAAGGTTGAGGAGCCTCAGATTGATGGAGCATCCACATGCAGAGGATCCAAGAGTGGATACATCCACTCGGGCAGATTCTTCCAGAGAATGAAGAAAGCGCACCAGATAGGTTGGCATATTATTGGATGATGTACGGGAGAATGTGGGAGCACCCACTTCTCAACGCAAGTAGAGGAGGTCACCTGAGAGGTACACTGGATACACAGCTCGTATGTGCGAACGTGTTGTGATAGAGCCATCTTCCTTTAAGGAAGAAATGCAGCAGCCGGTTTGGGTTGATGCCATGGTGAAGGAGTATGACTCCATTGTTCGTAACAGTGTTTGGGATGTGGTCCCAAGATAGGAGGAAAAGTTAGTGGTGAGCTCTTGTTGGATTTACAAGGTAAAACAAGTTGCAGATGGTAGTGTGGAGAAGCATACAACTAGATTTGTGGCTCATAGCTTTTCACAAGTAGAGGAGATTGACTATGATGAGACATTTTCTCATGTTGCAAGGTACTCGTCAATCAGATCTATATTGGCACTATCAGCACAGATGGTTTGGAAGATAAATCAGATAGATGTGATGATAGGCTTCCTTAATGGCATGATTGAGGAAGAGGTGTACATAGAGTAGCCTGAAGGTTTTGAGACTTTTGACCGTGAGTTGCATGTGTTCCGGCTCAAGAGAGCGTTGTATGTGCTGAAGCAAGCACCCTGTGCTTGGTACACCATGATAGATAGCTACCTCACTAGGTTGGGCTTCATGAAGAGTGAAGCGGATGCAAACCTGTACCACATAGTGGTGGAAGGGAAACTATTGATCATTGTACTTTATGTTGATGATCTCACATTTACAAGTGATGATCAGTTGATCAAATCTTGTAAGGAGGACCTTGCAAGAGAGTTTGAGATTAAGGATATGGGGCTCATGCATTACTTTCTTGGCGTGGAGGTATGGCAGGGAGATGGGGATTTGTTTGTGTCTCAGGGCAAGTATGTCAACGAGATACTCAGGAGACTCTACATGGAGAGCACCAAACCCATGGAGACTCCTCTAACAAGTAACTGGAGGAAGGAGGATGCTACTTCAAGGGAAGTAGTGGAAGCTATTGTTTACAGGCATCTTGTGGGTTCACTCATGTACTTGGTGAAAACACAACTGGATATGTGCTATGCAGTTAACCAGCTTATTCAAGCAATATTCAGGCCTACCAAGATGTATTGGAAGGCATAAAAGCATGTGTTGAGATACCTCAGGGGCACTTCTCATTATGGATTATGGTACAAACGGACAAAGGGAGTGGAGCTTCAAGGCTTCAACAATGTAGTTTGGGTAGGGAGTCCATCCAACAGGAAGAGCACATCAAGAGGGATCTTCAGTATTGGGTCAAGGGTAGTTTCTTGGTACAACAGGAAATAGAGATCGGTTGCACTCAATTCAGGAGAGGCAAAATACATGGTTGTGAGTCAGGAATCATGTGAGGCCATCTGGATGAGGAAGATCCTGGTTGGTTGGTTTGGTCATCAAATGGATCCAACTGTGATTTACTACGATAATCAAAGTTGTATCAAAGTCTCTGGAAATCCAGTTTTTCATTATCGGTCCAAGCATATTGATATATGATATCATCATCTCAGAGATTGTGTATTGAAGCAGATTATGTTGTTAGAGTACATTCCCACGAAGGAGCAAGACGCTGACATTTTGACGAAGGCATTGTCAAGTTGTAAATTCGAGTTTCATAGAGATAGGATTGGGTAGATGATAATCCTCTTCTTGTTGAGAGGGAGTGTTGAGAAATGGCTACAAGAAATTCCAGTTTAAATTGTCTTTGAATTAAAATGATAATTAAGATCGAATTCTATTCTCATGGAAACTTGTAAATAGTTAATTAAGTTTAATTAACTTAATTAGCTTATGAATTTTGAGTTGGAAGTATTTCTGAAGTCATGTATATGTTCTCCCTAAGTTTTAGGGGTCCAGTATGAGTTTAAATGGAGTTGGAAATTAGATCACTCAGTTTACTGAGTTAAGTTCAGTTAAATTAGTTCCAAACTGTTTGTGGAACTAATAGAGAGTTAACAGTCAGTTGGTGCACTAGTGCATCCACAAGTGTCACTCTAGTTAACTGAAGATTCCCTCATCAAAAACTCATGCATGTCGATTTTGAGAAATACCCAGTTGAGACTGCAGTGCAGGGACATTGTACTATTAGTGGTATTAGTTACTGGAGTGTAAATATCATGCATGCATCAGAGATTGATCCTATGTTTCGATTGCGTAGTTTTGGAAGCATTAATTCCCTTTAAATACGAGATATTCATCCTAGGAATTACGCAAGAGATTAGGGGCTTGGAGAGCTATTGAATAGGCTAAGAATTTGGCTTGAGATAGCTTATAAGCTGAGAGAGTTGAGCATACTTGTGCATAATTGTTCTAGTGAGAACAAGTTTTGTATCTTCACTCATATTTCTGATATATGCACTACCCAGATACATCTTGTGTTATGTGACATTAATTTATCTTCTTCTTGTTCATATTGTTTTCATCGATCTATTGGCTTCTGTCGGTTGAAAGTAGAAGTAGATTATTGTTCTGCGCTTTAGTACATTGCATGAGCTTGTGAATCTACAGGATTTTCTACAATCCCTTCATAATTTTATCAACCTCAATACTTTTCAAGTGTGCTTGGGGTTCCAACCTCTTGCTCTAATCGATGTAACTCTACCTATTAAAACTACACAAAGAGATTCCACCTGAACTACACAACGAGATTCCACTTGTGTTCTAAGATAGAGAGAGCAGAAAAATTATTGAATGGAGTTAACATATCTAACCACAATTTCATGATATTTAAAAAAGTCAATGCAAAGTGCAAGCAATGACATGATCAGTGATGAGTTTCGCACAAATTTTATGTGGTGATAAGGCATTTTTGTATTTGTAAAAAAAAGTACCTCAGAAACCCCCCATAGGAATCTCAAGCCACTCTATTAAGGGATTTATACCATCATCAATGTTGTGGGTGAGAATTTGTTTGAATTGGTTATTTTACCTTTACTTGGCTTACACCATGTATTTAGTGCAGAGTTGTTTCGACCATATTTTCCACCTCTATTAAATAACTTGAAGGCGGAAATGCATTTTCCCCCTAAAAAACACAACCTTAACTACATTGATCATCCTACAATTGAAAAGGTCATGTACATCAAGACAATGAGCACGTGCCAAAATATCATATCACTCTATTAGGTTTTCAAAGTAGGGTAGATTCTTCACTAAGATAAGTGGTTCACTAGGACTTAGATTCAACAAAATTGTCCCATCTAATGTAGGAACTTGACTCAATGGGGACCATTTCTCCTTGAAGGGGGGTAACAAATTCAAGTGCATATAGAGGGGTGCCTACATATGTTACTAACATAGAAACAATCCTAAGAATTTCTAGTTCTATAGTAATTGTAATCCAGGTGGATATTGGTGGCCACCTGCCAAGTCCACCTGGACCCCCACCATTTTCTTTCTCAGCATTTTCAGTTTCCTTAATTGTAGCACAACTTACTACTTTTAGCAGTTTTTCGGGTCCTGAACTTCCAGAGCCGTTTTGAGGCCCTAAACGACGTTTTTTGGGGAATCTAGGGGCAACATGAGTCCATGCAATGGACTGATGTTGTCTGTTCCAACAATGATAGTGCTCGAATAGATATTTCTAGTGAGCTATTGTACGCGTCAAACGGGGATCATATGCTAAAGTTACGACCCCGGGAAGTTGATGTACCAACTTACCCCCAAACGGGGCCCACAGTTTGGCGTTTCATCTCCTAGGGTTAGGTTTTGGAATGTGAAGGGTTTTTCATTGTTTCTCAACAATAAATAGGCCTTCGAGCCTCATTGTAAGTCAGTTCAGAGGCATGTAGCCCACACATCTCTTCTCAGAGATAGCTACCATCGCCCTAGCTAGTTTATTTCCATTTCTTATTGTAAGCATATTTCAGTATTTTCCATTAATGAAATGAAGTATTATTTCCGCTGCATATTTGTGTATATGGTTATCTCTGTAATTTGTTGCGTTCCTGTTTAAATCCGGATCAGTGGTATCAGAGCGGTCTGCTTTTTCTCTGTTTTTCTTTGCATGTCCCCAACAAGGTCGAGATATGAGGAGTTAGGGCTTGAACGGGTTGAACCTTTGCAAGACCAGCCTCGCAAATCTCGATGGCCTCCCATGGCGGACGAGAAGAAAGATGAGGGGGCAGGAGATCCCATCAAAATCTTGCTCGAAGAAGCGCTCGAGGGACAACGGAACGCGATGATGGACATCTTTGCGCAGATCCTTCAGTGGCTACCCAGAAGTGGCGCATCGGCTTCCAGCAGCTTCTCTGGAAAAGCCACACCCTTTAAGGTACAAGTTAATTTTGAAATCCCCATATTCGTGGGTCAGATAGACGCCGATGCCGTAGATAAATGGTTAAATTTGCTATAGGGTTATTTTTCTGTTCATGAATTTTCGAGTCGGGAAAAGATTGTTTTTGCTCTTCTCAAAGCAGCCCCCCACGTCAAGGACTGGTGGGAAACCTACTGCGTGCAGAAGGATGAAAGTACTGGTTCACTATTTTCAGCCGCACCCACCTGGGATTCATTCCGGGATGCCATCAAGAAGCAGTACTACCCTGTCGGGAGCTATGAGGATGAATACATAAAGTGGACCACGCTGCGGTAGGGAAGGGACCAAGACGTGCCGGAGTTCACCAATCTTTTCCCATACTCTTTGCACAAAGTTGGGTATCAAGGATACGGAGCAACATTTGATACTGAAATACCGTGGCTGCCTGCACAAGTACATCCAGGAAGAAATACAATTCCTAAACATCCCCTCACTCGGCGCAGCGTACCAGTATGCCGTCAAGGTCGAGCAGAAGTTTAAACAAAAGAAGCGAGACTTTGGATCTGCGAATCCAAAGCAGGGGAAAGGTGCCCCTAAACCACAAAACAAAGGACAAAGCCAAGGCGGGACAGCCCAAGACAACCAGCCAAAGCTGCAAGCAAAGAACAGCGCCGCGAAGCCGAGAAAGGACACTGGAAAATGGTGCGAGTTCCATAAGAGCTCCACTCACAACACAAGTGAGTTTCGGGCCAAGCAGTCACTGGTGGCCGAGCTAAAGGTTTCAGAATCAGATGCATGTTCCAACTCGGAGTCAGAACCCGATAAGGGGTATGAAAAAGGGAAGCAGATCATTGATGTGGACACCAGCGCCACTGTTGCTACCGCAAAGATCCAGAAAAATGAACTCGAAGATCCAGAGGAGGAGGAGCGTCTCTTCCACTCCCAGATGTGGGTAAAGGGCTCCCGATACAGTTCATTGTTGATAGCGGGAGTCAAAAGAACCTCATTTCGGCAGAGGTCGTGAAGCGGTTGGGCTTGCCGACCACAGCACATCCACAACCATACACCATTGGGTGGCTTCACCAAGGACGAGATCTTCGTGTGAGCCAGCAGTGTCGCCTTCCATACAACATCAAGCCCTTCACGGATGAGGTATTGTGTGACATTGCTCCCCTTGAAGTTTGTGATGTATTACTAGGACAACCATACTCGTGGAAGCGACATGCTGTGTATGAATCAAGGCCCCGTGCTGTTATTATTACATTGGGAAATAAGTTGTTCAGGATACCAGAGGTGGCACCACCTGCCGCCCTCTCTCTGATTACTGCAAAACAATGCAGTAAGCTCATTTCTAAAACTGGGAAATTTGTTTTCCTGATGATACGCCCTCAAGGAAAGAAGAAGACAGTGGTC
>APFE031129105.1:37947-57174 GCA_000404065.3 Pinus taeda
AGAAAATAAATATTTCCCGAGAGACTCATCAACATTAAGTGTAAATGCCAATGATATGACTTTGGGTTCAATTGGGAATGGTGTCATTGATATACAAGGTTCCATAAGATATTAATCCTCATGAGCACCTTCATAGAGGGAGTGATTATGCATTGAATTACCCTTACTTCAACATCATTTCTTACTACCCTTTTTCTTGCCCTTTTTTTATATTCTTGTATTTTTCTTTGCAAGCATAATTTTCTTGTATATGAATTCCATTGTATAAATGATTGACATATTTTAACTTGGTCCCTATTTTTCTATACATTTCATTGCATAGAACTTGAGGCAATGGCCTCATAGGGAGGGGGTAGAGCTCAAGATTCTTTGGATTTTGACTTATCATTAATATCCCATTGATTTTCTTCACATTCTGAAATTCATATCATAATCTTTCTCTTTTTTACGCAATTGCATCCACCTTAGGCATCCAATTCCCTTCTCATAGGATTATGAAGCACAAACCTTTTTGGGATACATGTAGCATCCAACCCAAAATAAAATATAACAAAAAGGAGAATAGATGGAGTATGTTAAGTATGAAAAGACATGATCATGTTGTTAAAAAATGTAACTAGCGTCGGTCTTCATAATGTAACTCAAGTGTACTATTGAAATATTTATTTATTACATTCATTATTATTATTATTATTGTTATTATTATTATTATTATTTTCTAGTCAAAGCACGTTCCTCATGATTCTAGGGTTTATTGAGTCAAAAAGTAAAATTTTCCATGAGTCAATCAAATGTACTTGAGTCAAAGTTCCATTTGGATTATTTGTAAGAAAAGGAAAAATAATTTTATTTGGGTCAAAAAGTCAAGTTTTGTCACCACATGACCAAGTCTACCCTCCTGGACATGTCAACCAAGAAAGGCACCAATTCAACCTCCTAGACTACTATAAATACAATGCAATTTGACCTCATTTGGGCATCAATTCATCATATCAATTTTTTTTCCTAGTAAGAGAAAATATGACCAACAGAAGTCAAAAGAAGGAGAATGAAATTAAAAGGAGAGATAGTGAAGGTCAAAACAGAGATATTCTTATGTTTTTCTACCCTAATTCTATCACATGTGTGAAATTTCAAAACTACTGTAGGGCCAAAAATTTCAAAGATATTGTAGGGCCAAAAATTTTAGAGCTTGACCATATTTGAAGAGTGTTGACCTTGTTGACTTTGACTTGGTTGAAGGAAGGTTGACTTGGGGATTTCGTGGCAGCCTTTGTCTTAGTCTTAGGTCTTGGACATCTCACTTTGATTTGATTCTATAAGAAGAGAAGTTGTTTGGGTTTCCCCCTTGTGGGGTTTTGTGTTGGCTTGGAGCCTACATATTTATGTTCTTTGTCTCTTGTGATCTTCATGTTTTATATGTTTTGGTAATTGTTTGATAAAGAGAACATAATAAAAAAAATATGAAGCCAACAAATATTCACAAGGACTTTTCAAGTAAGATAAATCAGCCCTAATTTTCTATCCTATTGGTTTCTCAACATGGTATTAAAGCTAAGGTGAGAAGAAATAGGCTTGAAGATCACTTTTGTTGGAACATTTCAAGGCAACTCTACAAAAATCATCTCATCTAGAACAAGGTCTTCATGATGAAACCCTTGACAATGTCGTAGAATATTCTTCCATACACTTCAAGCAATGGTTTTCTTGACTTCCATGTACAAGATCACTCTGCTAAGGTTGAGATGGAATCATAAAAAATCTAAAACAGACCTAATGATTTCTTAACAAATGTGTGGATAAGCGCTGGGGCATAACTTCATATCTCTATAAAAAAATGCTCTCTACTTAGTGCTTGTTACTTCTATATGTGGCTATAAATCCTTACAAAATACTAGAAGTTGAAATTATTTTCCTGCAAAGATACCTTAGCACCAAGAACATAATTCTTAGTTATATCAATAATGAAATATTAAGGACAAGATAAAGGAAAATATTGTTGAAAACTTATGCTTTGAAAAACTTGTTGTTGTATGTGAATCACAACCCCATAAGAGTGCTCAAGCATTGATTTGACACATGTTTACCAAACTATGTGCATAGAGGTGGTTGCAAATTTTCCTAATGTTTACCTTCATAAAACGTCAACACCAAGTTCTAAAAAGAATGTGTATCGGGGCCCCATAGAAAATTGTTCGAAATTCTCATGAAAGTGTTATAATAAATTATTGCTAGGTGGTTGAAACAAATATGTCAAAATATCCTCTTCATGTTGCCAAAATTCCACACCATTAATGTATATATGTAGTCATTGCAAATGAAACAATTTACTAATATTGAATATATAATCTCAATGTGGAGGAGATATGGAAACTTCCTTCATCTTAATGGCATTTATGCTCTATGACTTGATAGGGACTTGGAGTGTTTGATATTCAAATTCCTCATCAAAATTTTCATGTATGGAATGACGAAAATCTTGATCAAGATGCCCAAAATTTTAAATGTGATCTTCATCAATGTGCTTCCCATGTGCTTGATCTTAGGTTGTATCAAAAGGAGCTTATTTTTTCTTTTTGTTTATCTTAAATGATGTTAAGAAGGGCTTCTTTTTAATAATAAAACATCTTGACATTTTGGGAGTTGAAGGAGCGGGGGATGAAGCGGTTGGAACCCTAGCCGCCCTTGCCATCTAGTTCGTACCTCCTTGTCCATGGGACTAGTGGTTTGTTCCCATTGTTTGGCAAGTGTCTCATTTTTCCGATAAGCCCTCTTTTGTGCGGTGCTTCATAGTGTGCTTCGAATTTTCGCTTTCCATTGTCACCATCCCTTTTCTTCATCGATTTTAGGCCTACTCTAATGCTTTGTAAACCATTTTTTGGATTCGACATCGGCTTCATTTTTGGCTTCGTGGCCCATCTCTTGCCACTTGAAGGCTTTCTTGCCCTTTACAGGTGAATTTCTAGGATTATGTGGGTTTCCAGTAGCATGTTGGAGTTGTTCTCGATGGTGTGGTATCTCTCATGTGCAGTCCATGGTCACTTGTTGAGGTGTCTCTATCTTTCGTCGTCTCGCTACTTGTGGTTTTCCTCGGCATCGTTATTTGTGGTTCCAGTCGTTGCTTGGTCGTCTTTCTTTGGTCGTTTTCCTCTCTAGGTTTTGACCCTTGATTGTATGTCTCTTTGGCGTTTTGGTTGAGGGCCTTTATGCTATGTTGGGAGGTTTTGGCCCTAATGTGCAGTTTTTATGTGGATCTTTGGTTGTTGGGGGATTGTTCTTGGAGATTTGTGCTTTATTTCTTGTGGGCCTTATGGCTCTTTTATGAATGTGTTTCATACGGCATTTACAAAATGTAATTTTGTTTTAAGTAATAAAAGTACAGGTTTTTTTAGGAAAAAAATGTCTTCTTCTTGTTGGGTTGTCATAAGATACTAAAATATATCTTGAAATATTTGAAATCTAGGGTCCCAATACTTCAAAAAAATCAATGAAACCTACAATAAATTGTATATTTTTTGGACTACAAGAATATAATGCCTTTTTTTTAACTCCTTAAAGTAAGCAAATAATCCCATTAGCACATCTTCATGTATTGCATTGACTTCTAAGGTGTATTTCAAAAAATTTGCAATATGTGGAATAGATAAAGAGGGATTAACATCAAATTTTGCACAAAATTCTAACCAATATCAAGGATAGTCATTTGGGTATCCATAGACACTCTTGAAATCAGTAGTCTCGTATATCTCATTAAATTCCCAAAGAGATATATTTCTTTACTTAACATGTAACTCAATAGAAGATGATACCTCATACCAAACATATGTGTGTAGAGTCTACATGCCCTCACAATGATACTCATTTCACCTTACAAGAACATAGCCTTTATAATTGTCATAACGAAAGGGAATTTTCCATCAATAGAGTCACCAAGTGAGCAAACTTAGATAAGTATTTGGTTTTTACTCATAAAAAAATTGAAGCTAGAATTCAAATATCCAAGGCAAAAGACTCAAATCTTCCTAGAAATAGTGCCAAAATTGTTGTCATGACATATAGCACATTATCACAAAGCTTGTACAAGGTGTTAAGACTAGTGTAACATGGAAATTTTACATTTTCAACTAGGAAACAACTTCCCTCTCTTTAGTGAAGGATGGATACTACACAAGGGAGCCTTCCCTCGTAGCTTCTAGGGTTCCTAAGGCAAGAATGGATCAAGTATAAGGACACCTATCTAACTACTCATAATATTACCAGTAATATTTAATGTACACGGTAAGAAATTATGCATTGAGTTACCCTTTCCTCGACACCATGTCTTACTATCCCTTTTCTTGCCTTTTTAATATTTATTTATTTTGATTTAAAAGGCTCATTTTATTGTATATGCATTTCATTGCATAAGGGATAGAAATAATTTAACTTAGTCTATTTATTTATGTGTTTTATTGCGTAAGGGGTTGGAATAATTTAACCCATTCCTTCTTTAGTTATGTAATTCATTGCATAGGAGTTGGGACAATGTCCTCATAGCAAGGGGGTAGAGCTCAAGCTTACTTAAGGGGAATAGATGGAGTATGTTCAGTATGAAAAGTCATGGGCGTCTTACACTTATCAAAGTCTCCTAGTATTACCCCTTCCTCAAGAGTGATAACACTTGACTAGGAAATTGAGGGTGAATTATGAAACAAAGAAAAAGGCATAACTTCCAAGCATCATTATTCATTATCTAATTCAACCCATGATCCCTACTTTCATGCCAAATTTTTTGAACATAAACATGTAATATGAAGCAATGGACAAATGTACCTCTTGTGTATCAAGGCATCATAGTCATCAATGAGTGATCTCAACGTGATATGATATGGATTTATGGATTCCTGTCTATGGAGAATGTTGAATGTCATCATTGGGACCATTATTTTTGGTGTGGATCATTGAAGAAAAGTCTCCTCTAGTTATCCCTAGGAATGAGCGGGTAAAACATCATATAGGTCAAAAGGAGTTGAGGTGATGACCCAAATTCATACAATATCATAGATTGAATGTAGGGAAACTTCATTCAATGATTCACATAATAAATAAACAAATATTGGGCTCCATGTGAAGGAGCATCCTTTGTATAAACCATTGACTAGCGCTTGCCGAGACATATGATGTCACCTCCCGATTATATATATCTAATAGAAAGTGCCCATGGCCTTATAAAACATTAAACCCATGGCTTCATACAGACTCATCCCCATGCATGAAATTACCCAACATGAGCTATACAACACCATAAAGAAAATTTCTTCAACCCATTCTAACCTTGAATCCTCATAGCCAAAGTATCTCATTTGATTAATTAGGGACCACATCCATTAAGATGATGCATGATTTCATCATGCAAATCAATGGACTTGATAATGAAAATGGCTAAGCTATGTGAACTAAGTTATTTAATGAATCAATTGAGGAGGTGACCCCATACAACGTACTAAAATATGATTTTTTATGAACATGTGCACCCACTATGGTATCATCTCCACATGATACATCCAATGGAAAGTGCTAGTGACGAAATGATCTACAATTTGAGGACCAACAGCTTCATGGAATTAAGTGACTATAATATGCTAGGTAGCTATATCTTTCCCCATCCATTCCTCCATATAACAATTTATTAATACCTTTTAACAAATTCACCCCCCACCCTTCCCCCCTACCCACTAACCACCACTATGTATGTTCTCTTAATTTAGTATATGATGATACAAGGGTGGGTCGTGTGTGATATCATAACAAAAACTTGAATTCATAAGGTAAATGACTCCTCTCATGAGTAAAGTGGCCCATAATAAAATAATATAAAGTAACCTCCACATATGTGTCAAAAGGGAGTGCTCATTAAAGGTTTTGTACCATGGTAATAGAAATAGTACTTCCTAGTACAACCCACAATAAACCAAAGCCATAATAAAAGAATACCATGAGACATAGGAGTGTTAGGCTATGCTAACCATGAACAACATTTACAAATAATATACTAAAGGATCGAAGAGAATCTAACAACCATCAACTAGTACATCAAGTAAAACCATAAACTTCTAACCCCAAAGCTTCATGAACCAAAGATTTACAACCATGAAGAGAGAACCAAGCACTAAGAAAAACCACCACATAATTCACATCTCATCCCACACTACTAGTATCCAACCCTAGGGAAGGTAGAACCATCATATACAAACCAACATTTATACCAATGTAACACAACAATGAGATACCAACTCCATAACCATCAAAAAGTATACCAAGAGGGTTATCAACAAGGGAAGCACATGTAAGAAAACCATCATGCAATGAACACAATCTTAATACATCCAAGAAGAATTGATACTCCCTCAACCAAATATGTGCATAAAATGAAATAATGTTATGAACAGGAGGGGATTTGGGATGATATATCCCCCCAAGTTGATCCAAAAACTTCAAGAAACCAACATCAAATCTCCATCAGTGTAATGAAATACATAAGATAGAACCTCATACATATTAGTCAATAAGGGACACAATGGAGAATGGTTTGTGATATCTTGAAGATGATGAAGTGAAATTGCAAGGCTATACAAACTCTTGCAATGCTATACAAACTCAAATTGGGTAGGTAATGCAATAAATAGCAAAAGCACCTTAGCATGTTGCTTTAGCTTGGGATCAATTATTCCTAGTTTAGTAGGAAAAAAAATCGTTGTCACTTAGCTCAATAGAGAAAGAATACATGGAAATCAATACTATTAGTTGTGATGTCATCTAGATTTGCAAGCTACTTGCAAAATTTCTTGATCGGGAATTGGATCCCATAAGATTTACTATGATAATTAATGTTATTTCAAACTTTGAAATCCATTGTTCCATTATACACCCAAGTACATAGAGCTTCGATATTAGTTCATACAAGATAGGATTCGAAAGCAATAAATGAAACTCTATTATATTCAAACAAATCAGTAAGTAGTTGATACTCTAACCAAGCCCTTAGCAAAAGGGAGGTTCGAAGCATTCATAGCCAAACTTGGATTTGTACAAAATCCCTTCATTGTTAAGAGGGAGAATTCATAAATATAGCGCAAACAAGAACTTCTTACATGTATTTCAATATGAACATGTAAGAATAAGTTTGAGACATTTCATTGATGACCAACTTGGAAAATTGGCCACTAATTCCATCTTGTAATTTCACTTGGAAAAAGTGAAAGTATAATGCTTTGAAGTCGATTTGGTCTTACGGATCTAAACGAATTGTTCTAGAAAATTAGTGACTTAGATCAAGGTTTAATATTATTCATATATTTCAAAACTAAGATAAGTATCAGTGAAGGATGAGGAGATTAGTTTTTCTCTTAAAGCATAAAGAGGACAAGAGAAGAGACATCAATATTATGAGATTAAAGAAAGGGAGTTGGAACATGGAAGAGTGCATTAAGAAGAAAAGGAGCAAATCTACTTAAGGGACCAGTGAGATATTGGTGGGTGGTATAGACCATACCACTATTACAGTGATCATTTCTTTATGTATAGACCATAGACATTTAAAATAGGTTGTGTATTGTCTTATATCAATTATTCAAGTGTACTTCAATGTTAAGAGGAGAGGAAGGGTGATCTATTATTTGGAATGGGAAAGAAAAGAGAAAGTCGTATTATTGTAGCTTCTCCCTTTCTAATAGAAGTTGTAGAATTTTGTTTGATATGATTTTATTGGTCATATAGTTGTTGGTTCAAGCAAGTTACAAAGGTCACAATCTAATATTTGGTTAAAGGAATGACATGTTGGGTTAAAGGAGAAATCCATGTGTATGTATGTGTTTGGTTTTACAATTTCAATTGTTGTTTTTCATCTATTATGTTATTAATGCAATGTTTATTTTTTTGCTATTAAATTAAATGTGTTTTGAGTTATATAATTAGATATCATTGGGACAGAAGTCAACTAAGATTAGGAAAATGTACACATTTCTCATTCTCAAGCTAAGAGGTAAATCCAACAAGCCAAACAAAAGTCTCTTCTAGTAGCCCTTAGAGTGGAAAAAGCCATGTTGGAAGGTACCTCATGTTCGTTATGATATTTAACATTTGGGTCGCGATATTTCCAATCATTCAACCTATGTCACACTTCCTACATTCATGAGATATTAAATAATACCGATAATTCCACTAGATATTAATAAAAGCCTCCCATAGCCTTCTATTAGAAGCCCCTCCCATTACATCTCTCTAGTAAAAATAACCCTTATTTTTAATAAGATACCCCTTGTTTTAACCAAAAACCTCATTTTATATCCCCTAATATCTCTAAACCCCTTTATCCCTACAATTTTAAAACCCCCTTTATGAATGAACATGATAAGGTATTCGTCAGCAAGATGAAGCCCCTATGATTTGGGTCTTGGGCAGCTTGTCAAAAATCGGTCCTTTAGGGGACCAGTGGATCTTCACAAGCCTAATGTGATCTTAATTTGAGAAATTATGGGATAATGCAATAAAATTATAAGGAAGATATTCAAATATTAGAGGCAGCGTCGTTTTCTATCAATCAAATCCATAGGTAGGTGTGTGTGTTTGTAAATGTGATCTTAATTTGAGAAATTATGGGATAATGCAATAAAATTATAAGGAAGATATTAAAATATTAGAGGCAGTGTTGTTTTCTATCAATCAAATCCATAGGTAGGTGTGTGGGTTTGTTAGCTAGGTGAAGAATATTTCAAAGAAACTAACTAATTATATGATGATTTCATCAATTATAGGAGTTGAACTTGTTTGTTTCTATAGACATAGGGGAATCATTTCCATGTGTTTACATATATTGTCCCTGTGATGAGAGAATGACCTTTCTATATGGTCTTTTTACAAAAGATATTTAAGGAAGGAGAATGTAATTATTCATGGGAATTTATTCCTTACTTTGATACAAGTAAATATTTGGGGATTTACTCGACCAAACCCTCTCAGAGAATACTTTCTAAAAAGTTATAGGATGTTGGTATGATGTACATTGATCCTATTGTAATAATTCCCACATGCATTAAGATTCAAGCAGATGATGGGGGGGTGGAAAATCAACTCGATGATTTTTTAATTTCAGAATCTCTTACAAACACCCATGCACAAATTAAGACTTGGGTTGATGTAAGGGGACACTCAAACCATATTATAGTATCCCTTTTTTCAATTTTCAAAGAATGAATTCAATCTTCCAAGTCCATTTAAGCTTAACTTTGGTTAGTTGGAATATGATGGCTTTATTATTTTGGCGAAAGTTGTTCGAAAACCTTTTAATGTTTTCCTTAGGGAACCAGCAAAAATATAATTCGCATCCAACCATAAGATAGTGAAGAATTCAATGACTGAATTGGAGCATGGGAAATGAATGAAGGATGAACAGGATTTGGTTTCAATTAAAGGAAAAAACATAGAGTTCTAAATGGACTATCTAATGAAGCTTCTAGGACTTTATTAAGGAATTAGAGCTAAAAATAGGAGAATTTTTAGTAGACAAAGAAGAAAAATGGAGGCTTAAGAGTCGGGCATTAAAGCAAAAGGAGATGAGAATATGAAAGACTTCCCTAACTTTTCAAATTATAGGATAAACATTTAAAAAATATAAGGGATTCAAAGAGAGGATGGTTCAATTGGTAATAGTTTCAAGGACATAGTTATGCTTGAAATAAACCATGTTGCAAACATCTACAACAAGGAGAAATGTTTTATTATAGTGAAGTTGGTCAAAATAACCTCTTTTCCAAACTTTGAACTAAGGAAGACAACAATATGTTTATGGAATCAATCCCTAAAGAATAACTTTGAGTTGGATCTACATAGTTTTCAAAATGTCAAGAATCTAAGTCCTCATGGGTGGATAGTCAAGTTTTTCCCTGGGATGTTATGAGTTAATATCAGATGATCTCTTAATGGTAATGGAGTTGAGGATATTTGGGAAGGTCTAGTAGATTCTAATTCTAAATTTACAACATTAATTCCTAGAAAAAACAACCTTGTGTTTTCATACTTTAGACCCATCACATTGTGTAACTTATCTATAAAATAACTGATGAAATAATTACTTTGAGGGTTAGAATGTTGCTCTTCAAAATAATTTCCAATGAGAAATTTGGTTATCTACATGGCAGACAAATTCATGATGCATTTGCAGTTGCTAAGTAAGGTGAGCATACTAGTAAAACAAATAAACTAACAACCATATTATTTAAACTTGATTTAGCCAAAGTATATGGTCGAGCAAGTTGGATGTATTCAAGGTCTATGCTAATTCACATGGGTTTTGTGTGTTGAAGAATCTAGGTCAAGATAACATTAATGATTCTTCTAACTATGATAACTCCTTGTGATGTATTTTTACTTATTAGGATTAGCTTCTTATTATTATTATTATTATAGTGTGTTCTTCAATCATCAAACAACTACCAAAACAAGAAGATCACCAAGATATAAGTACACGGGATGTCGGCTCCAAGCCAGGAAAAAACCTCTCCTCTTGAGAGGAAAACCCTTCAATCTCTTCTTATAGATTCTTTATTGACAAATACCAAGACCTTTGACCAACAATGAAGCCCTTCCAAGACCAATACCAGCTTCTCAATAATTTGTTTGCTTAACTGCTTTCCAAACCCGGCAAAATATCTTCTAGCAAAACTTCTTCAACCTCCAACCACAAATTTTTGTCCCTAACTGCAGATCTACAACTTTGATCGCCCAACAGTAGCTACTATTGTGCATGTGTGGACAAGAATTGATTCTTATTTTCCTCTAGTTACCTCGCTTGACCTAATTTGAATTTTGGATCTAGAAGGAGACTTTTTTGGCCCTTCTTTCATCCCCTTTTTATCATATCAAACCCTCACAAGGAAACCCTAGCTTGACTATAGAAACCCTAGAGCAAAAGTTGCAGAATTTCAACCTCCTTCTTTTCACGTGTCGAGAGAGAAAGATAGAGAGACCCAAAATGCTTCTCCTTCTTCTTTTGCCTTCTTCTCTATCTTTTTCTTCTTCTTCCTTCGCTTGAGAGAGAGAGAGGATTGATTATATCCAAATGAGATCAAATTTACTCCTATATATAAGCTTCCCAAGGTATGAGTTCCAGCTTCTAGGCCAACTTGATAGGCTGGCAGGCCGACTTGGTCTTGGAAAGCTTAGTAAAATACAAAAATAATTCTTTTTACAATTTACAAGATGCACGATGGGGTCTTCATATTATGAAAATGTCCTTATTTGACTTATTGACCTAGGACAATCCTAGAAGCACTTTCAATTAGTGCTTGACCTATAAAACAAATTTCTTGGGCAAGAAATGCAAGCTCAATAATAATAGTAATCATTTTTCTTTCTTTTACAAAATACAAGAATCAAAAGTACATTTCATATTTATGAAGACTAGACCTAGTTATACTTTCATCAACACTCCCTCTTAAATAGGGAGGTATTCATAAATGGTACATGCCTATTCTCAATATTGAAGAGATCTCATAAGAAGAGTCAGACAAGTAATCCATCTTTATAGCTTCATTATAACCAACATTGTCACATAGAAAGGCCTTGACTAACAACTCTATCTCTTAATAGATCAGGGCACAATGTCTTGAGACCAATGATTGTAGACACCTTCATCATCGTCTCTCAAGGTACATACCCACCCTGGTTTTCACCAAGTATGACCTTCTAGGACTATTCTTATCTTGGGTCCCCATCCCTCAAAGAATATCAATCCTCTTACCTACTCTTATCTTGTATTCCCTACCACATCCTCAAAGATTATCAGATGTCAAATGATTATTCAATCCTCCATTCTTTCTTCCAAAATGAAGACAAGAATGATGTGTCTATCTCTCCCTCTCAACTTGTTGTTTATGTGATTCATTTTTCCTTGAAATCCTGGGTCCTCAGATAGTCTCATCCATATGGTATTATCACAATGTATTAAGGTAGGGTCCAACAGTCCTGCAAACATATCAGATAACATATTCCTTAATCAAACCACCTCCCTGCTTACTTCACAGCCTGCAATGTACTGGGCCTCAGCACTACTCAAAGCCATTGTCTCTTACTTTCTGCTCATCCAAGAGATCATGGAGGATCCCAGGCTAAAACATCCTCTTGTAGTGCTTCTTCCATCCTTCTCACTGCCTCCCCAAATAGAATCAGTAAATCCTTCTAGACGAACATATTTTCCTTTTCGTGCTTCTGGTAATAGTGAACGGTTCCCTACAGATATCTCAGTATATGCTTGGCAGCTATCCAATGATCATGTCTAGGCTCCATTTGAAACTAACTAAGAAAATTCACTGCAAAACATATATCTGGTCGAGTATTCACCAGATACATCAGGGAGCCAATCAGTTGTTTGTACTTAGTAGGATCCTCTAGACTAGATTAAGAATTCCTTAACATTTTCAAGTTTGTGATCATTGGAGTTTTCATGGGTTTGCATTCCATCATATCAAACTTTTTCAATAGCTTGATCACATACTTTCCTTGTCCCTAGTAGATTTCAATCAGTTCCTGCCAAACTTCCAATCCTAGATAATAACGCATAAGTCCTAGATCCTTCATATCGAATGTAGCTGCCAACAATTTCTTACATTATTGAATTCTTTCTTCATGACCAATTATTAGAAGATCATCTACATATAGAAGAATGATGACAAGTTCATCATTCTGTACTTTGATTTAGAGAATCGGATCTATCGTGCTTTTCCTGAAACCAAACCTTTGCGAGTATGCATCCATTCTAGCATACCATGCCCTAGGAGCTTGCTTGAGGCCATAAAGTGTCTTGTTCAATCTGCAAACATGAGTTTCTCTATCCTTAACTTCAAATCCCAATGGTTTTTCTATGTAGACTTCTTCATCTATGGTACCATTCAAGAATTTTTTTTTCACATCCATTTGACATACCTTCCATCCCATTGATGTTGTGAGAGATATCAGAGATCGTATCATGGTATACCTTGTTGTGGGAGAAAAGGTCCCTTCATATTCAATGCCTTCTTCTTGATATAAGCCTCGAGCCACGAATCTAACCTTGAATTTATCTATGCTTCCATCTGCAGCATGCTTGATCTTATACAGCCACTTAGAGGTTACCACTGAATTGTTTTCTAGTCTTGGGACAATTTTCCATACTCCATTATTCATAATAGCTTGGTATTCCTCATTCATTGCATTCTTCCATTCTTGGTGTTTGGTTGCTTCTTCAAAAGTGGAAGGTTCATATTTAATGAGCTTTGACATGTATGTTGCATATCTTGAGTATCTTTTCAATTTCTTTCTCTCCCTAAATCTTCCTCTTGCGTTGTGACCTTTTGTTTCTTGAATTGTAGAAGTTAACTGGTTAGGTCTCTTTATTCTTTCAGGGAGAGAGATTGGTTCACTGGGACCGTCTTCTTCATGATAAGAGACTTCTTATTCCTTAGTAACTTCTTCCTAAAACATAGGAATATCCTACTCATCAGAATCAAATGGGAGATCTTTGGATTTCTTGAAGGCAATGCTCTCATCAAAAATTAAATCTTTGGTTAGTTCTATTTGATGTCCTTCCTTTATGTAGATCTTGTATGCCTTGGAAGAGTTTCTATATCCAATGAATATTCCTTTCTTTCTTGCAGGATCTAGCTTCTTTCTTTTGTCCTTGGGAATGTGAATATATACAGGACACCCAAATATCCAAAGATGATCAATATTTGGTTTCTTCCCAGTGAATACTTCTTCTAGATTTGTATTGCCAAGTGACCTGTGAGGAATTCTACTTTGGATTTATACTACAGCCTTCATTTCTTCTCCCCACAAATATTTCGGTAGACCTTGATCATGGAGAATAGCCTTGACACTTTCTTCTATAGCTCTATTCTTTTGTTCAACTACTCCATTCTGCTCGGGATTGTATGGAACTATAAGCTACCTCTTAATGTTAGCCTCCTTATAGAAAGCAATGAGTTTTTTGGAAGTATACTCACCTCCATTATCTGACCTTAGAATCTTTATCTTTCTTTCTGTAATATTTTCTACCTCTGCCTTGAATTGTTGAAATTTTATGAATACTTTGTCCTTGGATTTAAGTAGATAAACCCAAGTTTTCCTTGAATAAACAAAAATTTAACATAATATAGATGACCTCCAATTGATTTAGACATTGGACCACATACATCAGAGTGGATGAGATCAAGAATCTCTTGAGCTCTAGATGTATTATGTGCAAGTGATTTCATTGCATTCTTTCCCAGGGCACAACCTTTGCAGATTCCTTCATGGTATTCTTTGAGATTTTTTATCCCATTTACAATGGATTTTAGAGTTGGAAAGATCTTGTAATGAATATGGCCTAATATTCTATGCCAAATTTCACACGTACTTATCTCAATGTGGACAAGTGCTTGACTTAGAGGAGATGAGAGTCTGTATAGTCTTCCTTCTCGAACTCCAATGGTTATATATTTTTCAATGCTTGAATATTTAACCCAAACCACTACTTTACCATCTATAAAAGCAACTCTATCTCCTTTTTCTTCTAATGATGAAATATAAATTATATTTTTGCACAAACTTGGAAAATATAGAATGTCGTTGAGATGAATGTTACCTCCTCCTTCCAGCTTAATTGATGTAGATCCAATGCCTTTTACCAGATAGCTCTTGTTGTCACCAAGATCCACAGAGTATGAGGAATTCCATTTGGATATGGCTTTTAGCTGTTTGTGATATCCAACCATGTGTCTTGAAGCTCCACTATCTATCACCCATATACTTTTATCTTGAAATGTTCTAGTGAGTACTGAGAATAATCCTTCATTCTTTGAAGATTTGAGATCTTTGGAAGAGAAGAGACTATTCCATACTTCCTTGAAACTTTTCTTGATGAGACTTGCTAATGATGAACACTTCTTTTCAAGTCTCTTCATAATAGATCTGACCTTCTTCATGCCCTGTGTGAACCATAACTCTAAAACCATGTTGAAGAAACTAGGGCAAGATAACATTAATGATTCTTCTAACTATGATAACTGCTTCTGATGTATTTTTACTTATTAGGATTAACTTATTCTTATTATTATTATCGTGTGTTCTTCAATCATCAAACAGCTACCAAAACAAGAATATCAACAAGATACAAGTACACAGGATGTAGGCTCTAAGCCAAGGAAAAACCTCTCTTCTTGAGAGGAAAACCCTTCAATCTCTTCTTATATATTCTTTAATGACGAATACCAAGACCTTTGACCAGCACTGAAGCCCTTCCAATACCAGGATCAGCTTCTCAATAATGTGGTTGCTTTATTGCTTTCCAAACCTAGTAAAATCTCTTCTGGCAACACTTCTTTGACCTCCAGCCACAGATTTTCGACCCTAACTGAAAATTTGCAACTTAGGCCCCCCAACGGAAACTGTTGTTTCACACGTGTGGACAAGAACCACTTCTTCTTTGCCTCTAGCTACCTCACTTGACCTAATTTGACTTCTAGATCTAGAAGGGGACTTTGTTGGCCCTTCTTTTAGCCCTTTTTCATCAAATCAAACCCTCACAAGGAAACCCAAGCTTGATTGTAGAAACCCTAGCAAAAAGTTGCAAAATTTCAGCCTCATTCTTTGCACATGTTGAGAGAAACAAAGGGAGAGAGACCCAAAACACGTCTCCTTCCTATTCTGCTTTCTTCGTTGTCCTTTTATGTTTCTTCCTTCACTTGAGAGAGAGAGGATTGATTGTATCCAAATGAGGTCGAACTACCTCCTATATATAGGCTTCCCAGGGTACGAGATCCATCTTCTAGGCTGACTTGACAAGCTGGCAGACCAACTTAGAGCTTCCCAGGGTACGAGCTCCATCTTCTAGGCCGACTTGACAAGATGGTAGACCGACTTAGTCTTGGAAGGCTCAGTAAAATACAAAATAATTATTTTTACAATTTACAAGATGCCCGATGGAGTCTTCATATTATTACAATGTCCCTATTTGACTTCTTGACCTAGTAAATCCTAGAAGCACTTCCAATTAGTGCTTGACCTTTAAAACAAATTTCTTGGGCAAGAAACCCAGGCTCAATAACAATAATTATTATTTTGCTTTCTTTTACAAAATACAAGAATCAAAAGTACATTTCATATTTATGAAAACCGAACCTAGTTATACTTTCTTCAACATCGTGTTCATTTTGTAAATTTTATAATGCATTGCTTGACCTCAATGTGTTTTGAAGTCTTGATCAATGGCTAAACATCCAATTTTTTAGGACCATCTATGGGCCTCAAAAAAGGATATCCCTTGTCACCTCTTACATTTATGATTATGGCTAGTGATTTCAATAAGGATCTTTTTAAGGAAAAAAGGTCAAGGGCACTCAAAGGTATAAAATTGTGTAGATCACTATCTTTGACTCATTTTATTTATGTTAATGATATGCTTTTATTTTTTGATGATTCAGGAAGAGAAGTAATTAAATTAAAGGAAATTCTAAATCTATATTACACTACTACAAGGATTAGGGTCAACATTAAGAAATGTTCTATCTCCTTGAATGGGTTGGAAGATAACCAAATGAGAAATATATTACAATTATTCCCCCTCTAGTAAATTAATTTTTAATCAATATTTAAGTGCTTTGGGTTCTATATCAAGTTAAATGACTATGGAATCATTTATTGGAGATTATGAATAGCTAAAGTAGAAAAGAAGAATCATTATTTGGTTCAATAGATGGCTATCGAAGGGTGGGAGACTTACTCTAATTAAATTGGCATCAAATGCCATTCCATTTTACTAGCATGCCTTGTCATTTATTCCATAAGGGGTTCTAGAGAAAACAAGGAACATTGGTTTTAATATTTTATGGTGGAAAAAAAAGGACATTATAGGTTACCCCTAGTTATATGGAAAAATATTGCAAATCCAAAAGACTTTGGTGCTTAGGGCTTAAGAACATTCATAAATTTAGGAAGGATTTAGTTGGAAAGGGCTTCTGGATGTTAAAATATAATAAAAGGCTATGGATTCAAGTCATTACACAAAAATTTATTGAGCTTATCACAATTGATTGGATTAGAAACTCCTCTAAAAGTATACACAATGTGTCATATTATGGAAGGCCATTATATTAGCTTTTCCATGATTAGGAAATGGATAGTATGGAAGGTAGGGAATGGAGAAAAGGTAATAATTGGATTGGACCTGTGAGTTGGATGTGGGAAGGCATATAAACTCACTAAGGAGTTTGATTTCCTCTCTCCAAGAAAAGGGAATTTATAATCTAGTGCAGGTCCCCAATCAAAAGCTAACCACAATGTGGTCTAAAGAGTATAATACTACAAATATATTAGGATTATATGGAAATGAAAGTGAAATTTGGAGAGTCTACGTAGAAAATTTTAAGTTAAGATATGTTAGAATCAATGAATCTAAGGATGAGCTAGTGTGGTAACAATATCCAATATAGGAGTCCATTCTCCTAATTTAGAATATAAAGTTGTGTTTGTGACCAAGAGACTTTTTAATAAATCCAATGGTGGTAGAAACTATTATGGAAGTTCAAGGTTCATTTCCAAAGCTAGAACCTCCAAGTGATTGGCTATAATGAAAAAGTACTTTACTTAGAAGGTCATGAAAAATAAGAATAGGCTTGGGTGGGACAGGTGGATGATATCTTAATTTTCTATATTTATTCAAAATAAGTTGGCTTGACATGGAGTCCTTGACAATGGTTATAGAAGAATAGCATGTTGATTCATAACTTGAATGGGGAAGATGATCTCTTTTTTACTCATAAACTGAATGGGGAAGATGCTCCCTTGTTGACTCATAATTTGAATGGGTAATATTCTCTCTTTGTCAAAAGAGGGAAGTAACAATTGATCAACTCTTAATTTTTTATAGTTATTAAAAACAAATTGGTTTAACACAGAGTCATTGACAAGAGTTAGAGAAGGGTGGCATGGTGACTCAACAACCTGAATGCTTCAACTTATTGTAGTCTCATTCATAACTAGAATAATTTAAGGCTCTCCCTATCATTGTAACCTAGGAAAAATGGCTAGCTAAGAATGCCATAATCTTTGAATATTAAAACAAAAAACCAAAAAAAACTCATATTTCAATGTGCACTTAAGAGTTGACTGTATTTGTAAGTTTCATGTCCTCTCCCAAGGTCTCTTCTCAAAGAAAAATTTATGATGTTCCAATTGACAAACCTTAGGCATAGGTTTATTTTTATGAGGTATACAAAGTTAACCCATCTTCATGTGGAGCTAGCATAATATTGTTTATGAATGAAGATCATTTTTGTAAATTTAATATGGGACTAGGAGGGTGAACAAATGACCATGCCAAGTTGCTTTCCTTGAAACTATTAGTATTATTCATTGTTTTCAAATGGATCTCAAATCTTCTTATCTTTGGTTACTCCATGGTGGTTAGTGAGTGGATAAAAGGGTCAAATAGAATGCAAATGTTTCTTTTAAATCATTTTTTTGAAAGTATTGAAAACATCCAATCTAATTTTAGTTCCATTTATTTATTCAAAGAGCTCAGCTCTACAATCAATATTATTTTCAAAGAAGTCCTTCAACTAGATTTTGTAGTTTTGACTGTGTTGGAGTTCAAGAATAGACAAATACAAGAGTTCACTTGACCATTTATGGGCTAATCATCAATGTTTCTATCCTGCAATGCTTTGTCGATTTATGATGCTTTGGGAAAACTTGTTTGATGCTCAAGTCGTATGATAGTTAGGGATATATTTTGGGCTTCCTATGGAATGTTATTTGAAGCTTTTAAAGATCTTTACTTTGATTTCTTGATGCAATTTTTTTTATTATGAATTGTCACAATAGAGAATAAATAGTTACTAAAGTATGTATGAGCCTTAAGGCCATATGTAGGGAATAAATAGGCACCAATGATATTTTATCCTCTATTGTTTTTTGGATGAAGATTTATCCTACCCACATAAATTTTATTCCTATAAGTGACATGTTGATCTCATGATAAGTATATTGTTGTAATGGCTTTGAGCTACGTTGTTGAACTGATCTTGTTCCCTAAAGAATCTAGGGTATTCCCCAAGATGTTTTACTTATGTGTGTGTATGTTCTTGAACACAAGCCCCCACGCGCACGTTTGTGTGTGTGTGTGTACGTGCATGAACACAAGCCCCCACATGTGTGTGTGTGTGTGTGTGTGTG
>APFE031129109.1:598-13508 GCA_000404065.3 Pinus taeda
TACTACTATATTGTTTGTTTGTTTAATGTTCTACTAATTTGTAACACTATTATACTAATCATTATCATTATTTAATTCATGTTATTACTATATTGTTGCTTTGTGTTATCTTTTATGTTTTACTATTTTGAAACACTATTTTGTAACAATATTATACTAATCATTATCATTATTTAATTCATGTTATTACTATATTGTTTTTTGTTTTATGTTTTACTATTTTGTAACACTATTATACTAATCATTATCATTATTTAACTCATGTTATTACTATATTAATAATTTTAATTGATGTTATTACTATATTATTAATTTTAATTCATCTTATTGTTATATTAATAATTTTATTAGTATATTGTTTATTTGTTTTATGTTTTACTATTTTGTAACACTATTATACTAATCATTATCATTATTTAATTCATGTTATTACTATATTAATAATTTTAATTCCTGTTACTATTATATTCTTTTCTTGTTTGCTTGTTTTATGTTTTACTATTACGTTACACTATCTTGTAACACTATTATACTAATCATTATCATTATTAAATTTATGTTATGACTATATTAATAATTTTAATTCATGTTATTACTATATTAGTAATTTTAACTCATGTTGTTACTATAATGTTTGTTTGTTTTATGTTCTACTAATTTCTAACACTATTATACTAATCATTATCACTATATAATTCATCTTATTACTATATTGTTTGTTTGTTTTATGTTTTACGTTGTACTATTTTGTAACACTATTATACTAACACTATTACACTAATCATTATAATTATTTAATTCATGTTATTACTATATTGTTTGTTTCTTTTATGTTTTATGTTTTACTATTGTGTAAGACTATTATACTATTCATTATCATTATTGAGCTCATGCTATTACTATATTAATAATTTTAATTCATCTTATTACTATATTAATAATTTAATTACTCTATTGTTTGTTTTCTTTATTTTTTATGTCGTACTATTATGTTTTACTATTTTGTAACACTATTATACTAATCATGACCATTATTTAAGAATTGTTATTACTATATTAATAATTCTAATTCATGTTATTACTATATTGTTCGCTTGTTTTATGTTTTACTATTTTGCAACACTATTACACTAATAATTATCATTATTTAATTCATGTTATTACTATATTCTCTGTCTATTTATTTTTTATGTTTTACTATATTGTAACACTATTTTGTAACACTATTATACTAACAATTATCAGTATTTACTTCATGTTATTACTATATCGTTTGTTTGTTATATGTTTTATGTTTTACTATTTTGTAACCCTATTTATGTTTTATGTTTTACTATATTGTAACACTATTTTGTAATGCTAGTTATGTTTTATTTTTTACTACTTTGTAAGACTATTATACTAATTATTATAATTATTTGATTCATGTTATTAATAGATTAATAATTTTATTTCATGTTACTACTGTATTGTTTATTTGTCTTATGTTTTACTATTATGTTACACTATTTTGTCACACTATTAAAATAATCATTATCATTATTTAATTCATGTTATTACTATATTAATAATTTTAATTCATGTTACTATTATATTGTTTGCTTGTTTTCTTGTTTGCTTGTTTTATGTTTTACTATTACGTTACACTATCTTGTGACACTATTATACTAACATTTTATACCATGGACGAGTAATTTACTTGCAAGGGTAAATAATATAATGTTTTACCCTATCCTCTGCACAGTCACGACCCATACATTAAAAAACAACTATTATAGTGTTATAATTCCCATTAAACTTGGCGGGAGATGTGTGTCGCTACATTGACTTCGCTCTGCTCCGTATAATATATGCACCTACCTTCTTATGCATGGCCTGGTGGCAATGAACTTCGCAAATCCCGCCACTTAAATGTTGATGGGGTGAGAGTTGAACAGCTGTCACCCCTCGCATACTCCACCACTGATCCGACCGTCGATCCAAACAGGGTATCTGGCGGAATTTATGACTGCAGCTTCAGTAACTTGCACCTCGGGATTACTCACTTGATTGATGGTGAGAATTCATCCTGGGGAGATCGAACGACACAACAGCACTTACCATTTAAACAATTGCTTTAGGGATGGGGTTCATTTGTTACATTGATTTTAGTTTGCAGAGCCGCTCCTCCAGGCGCCTGCCTACCATCTAAGCCGCTCTCCAGTGAGCCTGTTCGCTGCAACGATTCAGTCTTCGACCGTGTACTCTGATCATATGTGCATAGTTATGTGAAGCATGATGCCGCACCCATCTTCTCGCTTTTAAGTCTCTGTTACTCATCAGGTAAACCCTTATTTCTGAACTTTCATATTCAGATTTCTCTTTGGTACGCCTAGCAGATTTGATCGAAATAATTCTCATTCGGAAGGTTTTATTTGAACAGATGGAAACCCTACGCGGTGCTAGGGAATTTTCAAGTTACTTTCACTGAAGGAGCGCCTTCCAGGTAAGCCTACTTGACACCCGGTGGAAATGTTTACACAGTCAGTCCTTGAGTCTGGGTTAATTGTTTATTTCTTTTCTGTCAGGAACCTTGCCGTTTTCCATCATTGGTATGAGCAGACATGGTATTCCGGCCGGGGAAACCCTCTACAGGTTGAAACCCTGGTTTCTACCTTAAGGGTTTTCGCCACATTTGTCGAGTGGCATTCTTATAGAGGTTCCTTTCTTTAATAGTCACGGCTTGCATCGTAGTTCTTCTGGGTCCTTAAATATACCTTTAAACAGGCATGCAATCCTGTGGTTGTTAATGTATATTCTGTACTATTTTTTAAAGTTTAAACCCGAGTGAGTATTTAGCTCCTGGGTGGTTTTGCTTTGTTATATATTACCACTTCGAGACCACCAGTCTCGATGGACTCGCCCAGTTCCTGCTAAGGGTTTTGGTTTGAATATTGAACCTGCAGTATTCAATATATGCCATGTAACTTTTGCTATTTTTTTCAAAATCTTTCAATGTGCAAATTGCTATTTTACGAATGAATTTCTTTCTCTCCTGGTTCGAACTACTGTTTATAGTCCTTTATATATATACGTATATTGTCTGCAGACACATTCTAACTATAGTTGGCATGTTAAATTCATTTCATTATAATATTGCCTATAACGCTGGTCTAAAAGTTGGGTTCTTTACTTATACATCAGAATATGGATTTATCTTCAGTTTTAACTGTAGATTATGCTCAATCATTATATATTGAAATCTTGCTTATACAGGAGAATTTATTTGTGAGTTGCAGAGTTTTCTTCTCATGAACTCCTGTTTTTGGTTCGATATAAAGTGTTGTTAATCCAATATACTGTTTACGCCATTCTGTTATAGTAATATGTGAGTTTTAACTTTTCGACCGAGGGTTCCTACATGAACCCGACTGTCGCTGGTTTCATACTCTGTTGTAACTATTGACCATCCTTCCCTGAGGTAAAGACGAAGGCATTATAAATATATATATTGCATGTGATTTTTGATGGTTCGATGATTGTAATAAGATTCGTTCTCATAGCGGTTTTCGCTAGGTTGACTATCATTTCTCATTATGTATTTAACAGGTCAGGTAATTGTTTTCAGCTACCCTATAGGGTTACGATTATATCACGACAGTTTGTTCCTCTTCTGTTAACATTTCACAGTTGTTGTCCCGTTGTCATTATTTTATAAAGTAAGAAGGGATCTCATACTGAATTAAAAGAAAAACTAATTCTAAAAGTCTTCATTTCAGACCGTATAGTTATACTTCCGCGAATACCCTTTAGCTATTGTCTCAATACTCTATTACTTAGTTCACAGTTCAACGATATTCTGTTGCTTGATTTACAGTTCAACTATATCTGTAAAGATAATATGGAAATTTCTCAGATAAAGTTAAAGTCAGGTTGTACTTACCTATAGGTGTAGCACTCACAATCTTCTAAACTTCTCTAAAATGAAGAAGATTGTCTGAAGCTTGTTATCCTCCCAACCGTGAGATCAGTCAATCCAGACTGATTCTCTCCCCCAAGCTCATTTGCCTGGCCCTAGCCTTCAGCAAAGTAAAGCACTTCCTGTGCATGTGCTATCTGGTCCCTACCAGACGTAGCACCCCTTTCTGTTTTCAGTGCCTCTTCCTTTCTCTCCCGTTTGTTCCTCAACAACCCGGGTCTTTTCCCTCTTCCCTTTTTCCTAGGGAATGAGGAAAAAAACAGTTAGGGTTTTCCTTAACTTACTGGCAACTGTTTCTTTTATTATACACAGAAAGGAATATAACTTTCTCATAAAAGTTATTATATGTACTTTTTTCCATTGACATACAATCATTGAATTAATAATAATTTTATCATTTTTTAAAGAAAAATAATCTCTATTCTGTATTTACTGATAATAGTAATTCAGGAGAAATTTATTCACATAAACTGTTTGGTTATTACATCTCCTCCCCCTGAGATTGGACACCATCTCGGTGTCTTTCAGTCATGAACATATTTGGATAGGTTCTCTTCATTAATTCTTCATCTTCCCAAGTGGCCTCCTCAGGCTTGAAATGTCGCCATTGTACCTTAACTTGGATAATAACTCGTTTCCGCAGCTGCACTTCTCTCCAGTCGAGAATGCTCAGCGGTTCGACCAGAACCTCTCCTTCCGGTTCGACCTGAAACACACATTTCCTTTAGTTAGTTTTCTTTAAAATGGAATTCTTGCCAAACTTTATTGTAACAATAACCCCACCTGTATATCCTGCCACCGGATTACATGTTTAGGGTCATACACATATTTCTTTAGTACTTAAACATGGAAAACATTGTGGACTCGGATGTGGCTTGGCAAGGCAAGTTGGTAAGCCACTGGTCCAATCCTTGCCAAAACTTGGAAGGGTCCACAATACTGGGGCGCTAATTTGGCACACCCACTCCACTGTAAAGTACTTCTTTTGGCCTGAATCCGTATGTACACATGGTCCCCAACTTGGTACTCTTTAAACCTTCTTTTCCGATCGGTAAAATTCTTCTATCTATCTTGAGCAACTTTCAAATTAACACGTACCCTCTTCACCATGTCTTCCATTTCCTTAAGCATTTCAGGCCCTAGACTTAATCTATCTTTAGGCCCTCCCCAACTGGAGGGTGTACGGCATTTTCGGTCGTACATGACCTCAAATGGACTCATTTGCGTAGAGGTGTGATATCCATTGTTATATGCAAATTCTACCAAATGTAAATATTCTTCCCATAATGTGGGTTTCTGCATGACATAAGCCCTTAACATATCTTCTACTACTTGGTTCACCCATTCTGTCTGTCCTTCAGTTTGAGGATGGTACGCTGTACTGAAATTCAACTGAGTTCCTAGATCGACAAACAGTGTTTTCCAAAATGCTGATGTGAACTTCACATCACGATCAGAAATTATTGTTTTCGGAAGTCCATGCAACCTGAACACATTCTGCATAAAAATATGAGCAATTTGTGCAGCTTTATACGTGGATTGTACAGGTATAAAGTGTGCTGCCTTGCTCAGTTTGTCTACTACTACCATAATCAAGTCGTTGTTTTTCTTCGTTCTAGGTAACCCAGTAATAAAATCCATGGCGATGATTTCCCATTTCCATTCGGGGATGGGTAATGGCTGTAACAAACCTGCTGGGTGCTGATGCTCAACTTTAATCTGCTAGCACTCTAAACACCGTGCCAAATACTTGGTAATGCTCTTCTTCATACCTGGCCAAAAATATTCTTTCCGGATTGCAGTGATCATCTTCTGATAACCCGGGTGGCCTGCATAATGGCTGATATGAAATTCGTCCATAATTAAATTTTTAATTCTGCTTTGATTGGGTACATATAACCTTTGCTTAAAATAAATTAACCCAGCATCATCTAATTCATATTCTTGTTGGTTGTCCCCTTTAGCAGATTGTTGTATTTGTAGTTTAAGCTGCTGATATTCTGTATCTTGGTCTGAAATCTCCTTTATTATTTCCAAAAATGGACTTTTCCATTCGCTAATGGAAATTTCATATAGATTTTGCACTTTCCGGCTCAAAGCGTCGGCCACTCTGTTTTCTTTTTCCTGCAAATGTTTTATATCAAAATCAAAGCCACTTAAAAAGTCCACCCACCGTGCTTGCCTAGCGTTTAAAGTAGGCTGGCTAAAATAGTTGGTTAAACTATGGTGGTCGGTGAGCAGCAAAAATTTCCTGCCCATAAGATAATGCCGCCACATCTTTAGAGCATGTATAACAGCAGCCAACTCCAAATCATAAGCAGAGTATTTATGTTCATGTTCTTTTAATTTTCGAGACTCGTATGCAATTACTTTGCCTTCTTGCATCAAGACTCCCCCTAATCCCTCTTTACTAGCATCTGTACATACCACATAGTCTTTATTAGGGTCAGCTATACTCAGAATAGGTGTTGTGGTGAGCAGGTGTTTCAATTGCTCGAAGCTTTTCTGGCAGCTTGGGGTCCAATGAAATGCCTTTCACTTTTTCTGTAATGAGGTAATGGGAAAAGCCACTTTAGAAAATCCCTCCACGAACCTTCTATAATATCCAGCTAATCCCATAAAGGATCGGACGTCTGCTACATCTTTTGGTACATGCCACTCCATTATGGCCTTTATCTTTTCTGGGTCCACCGCGATTCCATCCCTTTTGATTACATGACCCAAATATTGGATCTCTTCTCTAAAGAAATCACATTTACTAAACTTCGAGTACAACTGATGCTCCCGAAGGGTCTGTAATACCATTCTGAGATGCTCATAATGTTCTTCAATGGTGAGTGAATATATTAATATGTCATCAATAAATATCAGCACGAATCGATCCAAATAACGATGGAAAATGTTGTTAATTAAACACATGAAGGTGGCTGGGGCGTTAGTTAGTCCAAATGGAAAGACTACAAATTCGTAGTGGCCATACCTCGTTCTAAAAGTTTTTTTAGCGATATCTTCTTCTTTAATTCGAATCTGATGGTAGCCTGATCGCAAATCGATCTTAGAGAACACCGTCGCACCCTTCACTTGATCGAACAGTTCATCGATTCGTGGTAAAGGATACTTATTTTTGATGGTGAACTTATTCAATTGTCGATAATCGATGCACATTCAGAGGGTTCCGTCCTTTTTCTTGACAAACAGTACTGGGGCTCCCCAAGGAGACACGCTAGGACGAATATAGTCCTTATCTAGTAACTCTTGTAGCTGCATTTTTAATTCTGTCAATTCGGGTACACTCATTCTATAGGATGCCCGTGATACTGGTGCGGCACCCGGTACCAACTCAATGGTAAAATCTATGTTTCTTTTTGGTGGTAGACGAGGAATTTCTTCCGGAAACACATCTGTAAATTCCTGTACTATGGGAATACTGCTCAAAGAAGCTGTTTTATCCTTTGAATCTGCATATCCCACCTGGATGGCGTAGACCTGGCACCCTTTTCGTACACACTTTACCAGTTGGTTTGCTGTTATCGGTCGAACCTGCACTGGCCATTTAATCCCCTGCATTTCCTTCCTGTTTCCTTGTTGGTCTCTATAATAAATAATCTTGGTTTTACAATCAACCAATGACCAGTGTTTTTCCAACCAGTCCATACCGATTAGAATGTCATAGGATCCAAGTGGTAGCACTTTCAAATCAGTCGTTACTGGCTAACCTGCTATATTAAAAGAGCAATCATTGATTTTAGCTGTTACCCGTCGTTTGGCTCCTATAGCTAATTGTACCAGCCAGCGGTTTTTGAATTTAACAGATTGTAAATTACAACGTTCCACCACCTTTGGGCTCACATAGCTTAGTGTATCCCCTGGATCAATTAAAAAAGATATGATAAGGTTTGAGATTTTACCTTCTAATTCGACCATAGTTGGTTGATATTCCGCTTGCCGGTCTTCCAAAGTTGCATTAATTATGGGTATGCTACGTCCAACCTCGCCAACTGTTGAGGCTTCATGAATTTGGGATAACTGCTCAGTTCCTTTTCGCTGTGGGCAGTTTTTAATGTAATGGGGTCCTCCACAACCCCAACACTGCACCGGAGGTCTGGTTGTTCCTTCACTGTCCAACCTTGGTTGTTGTTCGTTGACTTTGGACTCATTTTCAGCCCTAAATTTAGATGTGGTTCTGGCGGCAAACCTGCTATTTAATCCTTTGCCATTCCCCTTATTCCCATTATTGCGATTTCCTTTGTTGTTTCCAACTGTCTTAAAGCCCTTCTTTTCATTCCATTTCTTGTTAGCAGCTTCCCCTTTTTGTTTACTTTGTTGATAACAGATTCTAGCTTTACGAATGGCCTCATCCATTGATTTTGGATTATCAAATTCAATTCTTTCCCACATATATGGTGGTAAACTGCTAACAAATCGTTGTACCTTTGCTTTTTCCTCCCTTATATATGGCACGTAGCGAAGTAAAGAAGTAAAAGGGGTGATGAATTCATCCATAGTTTGCTGCCCCAATCGCAAACCATGGAATTATTTTACCTTTTCATCGTAAAAGCGCTCTGTTAGGTATCTTTCTTTAAAGAACCTTTGAAAATTATCCCAAGTAATGGTCTGCTCAGTGACTCCTTTTACAATCTTCACCTCCTCCCACCGTAAGGTGGCCTTTCCCTGTAATTGAAAAATAGCCAATCGTGCCTTAAGATTGTGGTCATATTCATAAAGCTGGAAATACTTGTTCATATTGATTAACCATGCTTCAGCTGCCTCTTCTTGTTCTCTGTCAAAATGTGGGGGCTTAATCTTGCGAAAATCCCCTTGCAGTTCCACCCTTTGTCTTTTCGAGGTTTGTTGTTCAATTACATTATCGGATCGTTCCTCCTGCTCCTCCGATCCTTCGGGAGGTATATGATGGTTCTGTTCTTTAGACATTCTTTGCTTTTCTGCACTAGGATTAACTGGTGGTTGATTTTGTCTGTCGGACAAACTTTTCAAAATTCTCTCCTATTCCATTGTTAATCGAGCATTATCCTCTCGCAGTCGAGCCATCTCATTCTTAAGTTCCTGTACTGTTTCCAAAATTTCTTGATTTATGATTCTGGCTTCTTCTCCAAGTTGTACCCACAGTTCTGGGTTATTTTCAGGGCCACGTACGCCCTGTCCCATTACTGGTCGTCGAGGTATATTATCTGCCCTCCTCATGTGACCGTCTTCAGACCTTGATCCTGTACTTCATAGAAGAAAAAATTCAAAGGTAATAATGAGAATGCTCGCATCACATTTCTAAATGTTTTGTTTTATTTATATATATATATATTTAAAAAAAAAAAAAAAAAAAAAAAAAAAAAAAAAAAAAAACAACAGTGCCCTTATATATATCCTTGTCCTTTTATCCAGAGGTCTCAGTGTTGTAACTCAGCTCTGATACCATATGTCACAACCCTCTATACAAAATATTAAATACTCCATAAAAAAAAAAAAATCTTTTTACCTAACCTTTTATACCATGGACGAGTAATTTACTTGCAAGGGTAAATAATATAATGTTTTACCCTATCCTCCGCACAGTCACGACCCATATATTAAACAACAACTATTATAATGTTATAATACCCATTAAACTTGGCGGGAGATGTGTGTCACTACATTGACTTCGCTCTGCTCCGTATAACATATGCACCTACCTTCTTACGCATGGCCTGGTGGAAATGAACTTGGCAAATCCCACCACTTAAATGTTGATGGGGCGAGAGTTGAACAACTGTCACCCCTCGGATACTCCACCACTGATCCGACCGTCGATCCAAACAGGGTAGCTGGCGGGATTACTCACTTGATCGATGGTGAGAATTCATCCTGGGGAGATCGAACGACACAGCAGCACTTACCGTTTAAACACTTGCTTTAGGGCTGGGGTTCATTTGCTACATTGATTTTAGTTTGTAGAGCCGCTCCTCCAGGCGCCTGCCTTCCATCTAAGCCACTCTCCAGTGAGCCTGTTCGGCTGCAACGATTCAGTCTTCGACCGTGTACTCTGATCATATGTGCATAGTTATGTGAAGGATGATGCCGCACCCAACTTCTCTCTTTTAAGTCTCTGTTGCTCGTCAGGTAAACCCTTATTTATGAAGTTTCATATTCAAATTTATCTTTGGTACGCCTAGCAGATTTGATCGGAATAATTCTCATTCGGAAGGTTTGATTTGAACAGATGGAAACCCTACGCGGTGGCAGGTTTTCAAGTTACTTTCACTGAAGGAGCACCTTCCAGGTAAGCCTACTTGACACCCGGTGGAAACGTTTACAGAGTCAGTCCTCGAGTCTGGGTTAATTGTTTATTTCTTTTCTGTCAGGAACCTTGCCATTTTCCATCATTGGTATGAGCAGACATGGTATTCCGGCCGGGGAAACCCTCTGCAGGTTGAAACCCTGGTTTCTACCTTAAGGGTTTTCGCCACAATTGTTGAGTGGCGTTCTTATAGAGGTTCCTTTCTTTAATAATCATGGCTTGCATCGTAGTTCTTCTGGGTCCTTAAATATACCTTTAAACAGGCATGCAATCCTGTGGTTGTTAATGTATATTCTGTACTATTTTTTAAAGTTTAAACCCGAGTGAGTATTTAGCTCCTGGGTGGTTTTGCTTTGTTATATATTACCACTCCGAGACCACCAGTCTCGATGGACTCGCCCAGTTCCTGCTAAGGGTTTTGGTTTGAATATTGAACCTGCAGTCTTCAATATATGCCATGTAACTTTTGTTATTTTTTTCAAAATCTATCAATGTGCAAATTGCTATTCTACGAATGAATTTCTTTCTCTCCTGGTTCGAACTACTGTTTATAGTCCTTTAAATATATACGTATATTGTCTGCAGACACATTCTAACTGTAGTCGGCATGTTAAATTCATTTCATTATAATATTTCCTATAGCGCTGGTCTGAAAGTTCGGTTCTTTACTTATACATCGGAATATGGATTTATCTTCGGTTTTAACTGTAGATTATGCTCAATCATTATATATTGAAATCTTGCTTATACAGGCGAATTTATTTGTGAGTTGCGGAGTTTTCTTCTCATGAACTCCTGTTTTTGGTTCGATATAAAGTGCTGTTAATCCAATATACTGTTTACACCATTCTATTATAGTAATATGTGAGTTTTAAATTTTCGACTGAGGGTTCCTACATGAACCCGACTGTCGCTGGTTTCATACTGTGTTGTAACTATTGACCATCCTTCCCTGAGGTAAAGACAGAGGCATTATAAATATATATATTGCATGTGATTTTTGATGGTTCGATGATTGTAATAAGATTCGTTCTCATAGCGGTTTTTCGCTAGGTTGACTATCATTTCTTATTATGTATTTAACAGGTCAGGTAATTGTTTTCAGCTACCCTATAGGGTTACGATTATATCACGACAGTTTGTTCCTCTTCTGTTAACATTTCACAGTTGTTGTCCCACTGTCATTATTTTATAAAGTAAGAAGGGATCTCATACTGAATGAAAAGAAAAACTAATTCTAACAGTCTTCATTTCAGACCGTATAGTTATACTTCCGCGAATACCCTTTAGCTATTGTCTCAATACTCTATTACTTAGCTCATAGTTCAACGATATTCTGTTGCTTGATTTACAGTTCAACTATATCTGTAAAGATAATATGGAAATTTCTCAGATAAAGTTAAAGTCAGGTTGTACTTACCTGTAGGTGTAGCACTCACAATCTTCTAAACTTCTCTAAAATGAAGAAGATTGTTTGAATCTTGTTATCCTCCCAGCCGCGAGATCAGTCAATCCAGACTGATTCTCTCCCCCAAGCTCATTTGCCCGGCCCTAGCCTTCAGCAAAGTAAAGCACTTCCTGTGCCTATGCTATCTAGTCCCTACCAGAAGTAGCACCCATTTCTGCTTTCAGTGCCTCTTCCTTTCTCTCCCGTTTGTTCCTCAACAACCTGGGTCTTTTCCCTCTTCCCTTTTTCCTAGGGAATGAGGAAAAAAACAGTTAGGATTTCCCTTAACTTACTGGCAACTGTTTCTTTTATTATACCCAGAAAGGAATATAACTTTCTCATAAAAGTTATTATATGTACTTTTTTCCATTCACATACAATCATTGAATTAATAATAATTTTATCATTTTTTTAAGAACAATAATCTTTGTTCCGTATTTACTGATAATAGTAATTAAGGAGAAATTCATTCACATAAACTGTTTGGTTATTACATTAATATATTAATAATTTCAGTTCATGTTATTACTAAATTGTTTGTTTCTTTTATGTTTTATGTTTTAATATATTATAACACTATTTTGTAACACTATCATACTAATCATTATAATTATTAATTCATGTTATAACAATATTGTTTGTTTGCTTTATGTTTTACGTTTTACTATTTTATAACACTATTGCGTAACGCTTATAATTATCATTATTATTATTTAATTCATGTTATTACTATATTCTTTGTCTGTTTATGTTTTATGTTTTACTATATTGTAACACTATTTTGTAACACTATTATACTAACAATTATCATTATTCACTTCAAGTTATTACTATATTAATAATTTTAATTCATATTATTACTATATTGTTTGTTTTTTTTATGTTTTACTATTTTGTAACAGTATTATACTAACAATTATCATTATTTAATTCATGTTATTATTACATTGTTTTTTTGTTTTGCATTTTATGTTTTACTATATTGTAACACTATTATACTAATCATTATCATTATTTAATTCATGTTATTACTATATTGTTTGTTTGTTTTATGTCTTACGTTTTACTATTTTGTAACACTACTCTATACTAATCATTATCTTTATTTAATTCATGTTATTACTATATTGTAACACTATTATACTAATCATTATAATTATTTAATTCATGTTATTACTAGATTAATAATTTTAATTCATGTTCTTACTATATTGTT
>APFE031129110.1:0-15104 GCA_000404065.3 Pinus taeda
GACTAGTCAAATTAGGGTTTCCTAGGGTTACATGCGTTGAATTACTTTTAGTTCATTTTTGTCAATTAGCTTAGTCTCCTTTGAGCTAGCTTTCGCCCATCATTGATAAAGCTTCTTCTGTGAGCCTATAGAAGTTGGCTTGAGCCCTAACAGACTTGTGCCAGCTGACCAAGTGACAGCTGCGACAAGATCTAGTACTTGTGCATATAGCACCGTCGCTTCCAAGTTTGTACGAACAACCGGGTTGATAAAATGAGAGACAGGAAGCCTCAGGAGTTGTAGCATTATTGCTACAATACTGGAGCTCACCAGGGTGAAAGGTTGATTTCTTCAAGACTGGACTGCTTTCTAGTTTCGGAGAACTTATTATTAGATGGAAAGGTCATAGAGTCAAACATACTTCCTAGTGGAGGATCGGACCACTGACCGATGTCTCTCATGGTCGAGATTCTAGGAACCCCCAGGAACAAACCCTTCAGATTCGAAAAGTTTTGGATCGAACACCCTAACTTCCTCACCATGGTGGAAAAGTGGTGGTCAGAACCTTTAGACGAAGAAGGATCTAAAATGTTCAATCTGCAAAAAAAACTAAAAAACATCAAATTGAAATTAAAGGACTGGAACAAAACAATTTTTGGAAATATATTTCAGGAAAAAGCAATCATTGAACAAAAGCTGGAACAAATTCACAAGGACGGGGTGGCAGGCTGCAGAGATGAGGAATCTTGCGCACAAGAGAAAGAGCTCACTCAACAATGGCACAATAGATGTAAGCAGGAAGAGTCCTTATGGAAGCAGAAATCTCGAATTCTGTGGCTAAAGGAAGGTGAGAAAAATACTAAATTCTTCCATAGATCAACCATGGATTACAGAAGTGCTAATAAAATCCTGGAACTGAAGAATAGTGAAGGTGATATCCTCAGAAATCATAGTGATATATCGGCTTTACTTTCGAATCACTTTAGCCGCATAGCGCAAGAACCGGGGATCAACAGGGAGGCAGCCATTCAAGAAATAACCAATGCCATTCCCAACTCAATTACAGAGGAGCAGAACTGGGCCCTAAGAAAAACTATCACTATGGAAGAGGTCAAGGAAGCAGTCAGGAACATGCCTAATGACAAAGCGCCGGGGCCGGATGGATTCACCATCAACTTCTACAAAGCCTGCTGGAAAATTGTCAAGCACGATATTTGGGAGATTGTGGAAGACTCAAGAAGATCTAAAACTATCCTTAAGTCTCTCAATTCAACCTTCATTGCTCTTGTTCCCAAAGTAGAGGAGGCCAACACTCCGGAATAGTTCAGACTAATTGCCCTCTGCAATGTCATATACAAGATCATATCAAAAGTAATTGCCAACAGGTTGAAGATGATCCTCCCGGGCATCATATCGCAAGAATAGTCAGGTTACGTGGAAGGAAGGCAGATTCTAGACAACATTTTGCTAGCCTAGGAGATGATTCACTCTCTTCATTCAAGGAAAGAAGCTCGAATGCTAATGCAGTTAGACCTATCCAAAGCTTATGACAAGGTAAGTTGGACTTACCTGGAAGCAGTTTTAGAAGCTTTTGGATTCAGCAAGCCATGGATCAAATGGATTTTAGCGCTTATTAAATCTCCTAGATACTCTATTCTAGTGAATGGAACTCCTTCAGTGCCCTTCAGCCGATCAAGAGGAATAAGACAAGGGGACCCTTTATCCCCCTTTTTGTTTGTCATTTTAATGGAAGGCCTAAGCAGATTAATTGCAAAGAGGAAAGCAGATGGCCAAATCAAAGGTTTACAGCCTATCAGATCATGTCCTGCAACCACGCATCAACAATTTGTGGATGATACCATGTTACACGGCACCCCCACAGTGAAAGAAGCCATAGAGTACAGAGATATTCTCCATCTCTTTAGCAAAGCCTCGAGCATGGAGATAAACTTCTCCAAATCAACCATTTTCTTCTTCAACACTCATCAGGCTGTCCAATCTCATCTCTCCAGACTGCTGGGGTTTAGAATTGGCTCCTTACCTTCCAGATATCTAGGAGCCCCCCTCACCCTTAAACCATGGCAAAAGGCTCATTGGGAGAAAGTCCTGGCCAACATGGAAAGGAGATGCAAACATTGGACAAACAGGGCCCTGAATTTTGCAGGCAGATTAGTTCTTACGAAAGCGATCTTGCATGCCATCCCCCAGTACATGCTTTCGATCCTGCCAGCTCCGAAAGGCATCTTAGATCAAATAAGAACTATCCAGCATTCTTTACCAGTCTTGAAGATAAAGACAAGGTTTTCGAGGGTGGCCCGTATTTCCTAGCTTCAGCAGGCTTATACATGAGACCCTGGAAGCTGAACTTCGTCCCAGAAAAGGAATCTTTCACTCAAGTCCTGGTCTGGATAAGACTCTTCTCTCTCCCGATAGATTACTAGGGGTTGAATGCTTTAAAGCAAATAGGGGATAAGCTAGGAATGTTTGTCAAAGCTTCAGAGGCAACCTTGCAGAAAAGATATACTTCATATGCAAGAATTTGTGTAGAGATGGATGTGTCAGGAGCACTTCACGAAGGGGTATGGCTGGAGTACAGGGATCAAGAGTATTTTCAAGTGTTAGATTATGAAAAAATACCCTTCAGGTGTCGTAAATGTCATGAGCATGGACATCTGATAAGGGACTGTCCTTTGAACAGAAAGGAGGCAGAATAAGACAAAACCCAGAACAACAAAGACAAAAACAACTTTATCAAACCAAAGTACAGGCAGAGGGCCAACAGAAGAAGGAATAATAGAGGAGACATAAGGAAAAACCTCTTCAGTAATCCTTTTGAGTATCTGGACCTGGAGACTGACTCGGAGGGAAAAGAGAACACCACTGATAAGGAGGCAGAGCAAGAAGGACAGGAACAACCCCTAGTGGAAGGTAAAGAGATAGGAAATCCCAGTGATGAAGTCCACATGCAGGATAGAACAGAGGAGTTGAACTACGAAACAGAGATGTTAACCAGTGAAGAGGGAAGTGAGGATCAGGAGCTAGAGGATACTCTAGCAATGGAAGGTTTAGACCTAACAACACTTGTAGACAGATGGAAAGCCAACAGGATTGAAGCAGTACTGGAGGAAGAGATAAGGAAGGTCAAGGACCTCTTCATAGCATGGCATAAGGCAATCATAGAGAAGCAGAAGTACAAACTAGGCATCATCAAAGGAGGTAACCTTCAACACAATGCATCACTAGGCAAAATCTCTGGTTCAGTACACAAACGTCGCAGAGGCCGCAAATCAAATGGAGAACACCTGCAGGAGCTTGGAGAGATCTTGATCAATGCAGGTCAGATAAAGCAGTTAAGTGAGTATCCGTCCTTCCTAAAAATTAGTTAATTATGAAGATTGTGTCTTGGAACGCAAGAGGGATGAATAGCCAAGATAAACAAAGGCTACTAAAGAGGAAGATGGAAAAAAATAATCCAGATATGTTGTTTTTACAAGAAACAAAGTGCAATAAAGGTCTCATAGAAAAGCTACGAGTCAAATTAGGAAGATATTTTGAAGTCCTAGAGATAGAAATCAAATGGCGCGAAGGAGGCTTAGCGACCTTTTGGGATACCAGGAGATATCAGGTCGTCACAGCTGAAGCCAGCAAGAACTAATTGGCCATGGAGGTGCAACCTACAGGTAACTCTTCCTCTTTCCTTTGCATCAATATCTACAGTCCTCAGAAGTTAGAAGATAAACTTGTCTTCCTAGAATCCTTAAACAAATTCATGGAAAGACACCCTAATGCAAACTTTATTCTGGGAGGGGACTTCAACATGATCACTTCCCCACTGGAGAAAAAAGGAGGGCTCCAGAAGCTTAATAGGGATGGAGAGAATTTTAAAGACTTTATTGATAACGCTAGATTAGTGGATGTTTACCCCAAACATGGTAAGTTCACCTGGAACAACCGAAGGGGGGGTGAAAGGCTGATTTCTTCAAGACTGGACTGCTTTCTAGTTTCGTAGAACTTATTATTAGATGGAAAGGTCACAGAGTCAAACATACTTCCTAGTGGAGGATCGGACCACTGGCCGATGTCTCTCATGGTCGAGATTCTAGGAACCCCCAGGAACAAACCCTTCAGATTCGAAAAGTTTTGGATCGAACACCCTAACTTCCTCACCATGGTGGAAAAGTGGTGGTCAGAACCTTTAGACGAAGAAGGATCTAAAATGTTCAATCTGCAAAAAAAACTAAAAAACATCAAATTGAAATTAAAGGACTGGAACAAAACAATTTTTGGAAATATATTTCAGGAAAAAGCAATCATTGAACAAAAGCTGGAACAAATTCACAAGGACGGGGTGGCAGGCTGCAGAGATGAGGAATCTTGCGCACAAGAGAAAGAGCTCACTCAACAATGGCACAATAGATGTAAGCAGGAAGAGTCCTTATGGAAGCAGAAATCTCGAATTCTGTGGCTAAAGGAAGGTGAGAAAAATACTAAATTCTTCCATAGATCAACCATGGATTACAGAAGTGCTAATAAAATCCTGGAACTGAAGAATAGTGAAGGTGATATCCTCAGAAATCATAGTGATATATCGGCTTTACTTTCGAATCACTTTAGCCGCATAGCGCAAGAACCGGGGATCAACAGGGAGGCAGCCATTCAAGAAATAACCAATGCCATTCCCAACTCAATTACAGAGGAGCAGAACTGGGCCCTAAGAAAAACTATCACTATGGAAGAGGTCAAGGAAGCAGTCAGGAACATGCCTAATGACAAAGCGCCGGGGCCGGATGGATTCACCATCAACTTCTACAAAGCCTGCTGGAAAATTGTCAAGCACGATATTTGGGAGATTGTGGAAGACTCAAGAAGATCTAAAACTATCCTTAAGTCTCTCAATTCAACCTTCATTGCTCTTGTTCCCAAAGTAGAGGAGGCCAACACTCCGGAATAGTTCAGACTAATTGCCCTCTGCAATGTCATATACAAGATCATATCAAAAGTAATTGCCAACAGGTTGAAGAAGATCCTCCTGGGCATCATATCGCAAGAACAGTCAGGTTACGTGGAAGGAAGGCAGATTCTAGACAACATTTTGCTAGCCTAGGAGATGATTCACGCTCTTCATTCAAGGAAAGAAGCTCGAATGCTAATGCAGTTAGACCTATCCAAAGCTTATGACAAGGTAAGTTGGACTTACCTGGAAGCAGTTTTAGAAGCTTTTGGATTCAGCAAGCCATGGATCAAATGGATTTTAGCGCTTATTAAATCTCCTAGATACTCTATTCTAGTGAATGGAACTCCTTCAGTTCCCTTCAGCCGATCAAGAGGAATAAGACAAGGGGACCCTTTATCCCCCTTTTTGTTTGTCATTTTAATGGAAGGCCTAAGCAGATTAATTGCAAAGAGGAAAGCAGATGGCCAAATCAAAGGTTTACAGCCTATCAGATCATGTCCTGCAACCACGCATCAACAATTTGTGGATGATACCATGTTACACGGCACCCCCACAGTGAAAGAAGCCATAGAGTACAAAGATATTCTCCATCTCTTTAGCAAAGCCTCGAGCATGGAGATAAACTTCTCCAAATCAACCATTTTCTTCTTCAACACTCATCAGGCTGTCCAATCTCATCTCTCCAGACTGCTAGGGTTTAGAATTGGCTCCTTACCTTCCAGATATCTAGGAGCCCCCCTCACCCTTAAACCATGGCAAAAGGCTCATTGGGAGAAAGTCCTGGCCAACATGGAAAGGAGATGCAAACATTGGACAAACAGGGCCCTGAATTTTGCAGGCTGATTAGTTCTTACGAAAGCGATCTTGCATGCCATCCCCCAGTACATGCTTTCGATCCTACCAGCTCCGAAAGGCATCTTAGATCAAATAAGAACTATCCAGCATTCTTTCCTATGGAGTGGAAATAGTGAGAAGAGGAAGTGGTTGTTGGTGGCCTGGAAGAAACTGTGTAGACCAAAGAACAGGGGAGGCCTGAACCTGGTGGATCCCTTAGTGGTTAATAGAATCTGCGGAGCCAAAATTTGGTGGAAGTGGATCTCGAACACTACCCTTCCATGGGCCACTCTTTGGAAGGAAAAGTACAGGCCGATTGGTTGCAATCTTGATCTTATAAGAATGCAGGAAACCCCCAATGGATCTCCTATATGGAATCATGCTCAAGCTAACAAAAGCATTGTCCAGGATCACAGCTTCTGGGAAATCAGGAATGGAACTCAAGCTCTCTTCTGGGGGGATGCCTGGCAGCAATCCCTGAAATTAGACACCCCTATCCTCCAACCTTTAAAGCTAATAAACCATACTGAGGGCCATATCAGAGTCAACCATTATTGGGACCCATCCAGTGAAGACTCGGAGTGGAGAGAGTCGAAAGTTTTTAACCCAGCCCACAACAAAGTACCACAAGAAGCCATTCAAGTTTTAAACCAACAAATCCTCAAAAGAAAGATTAGAATAGCTACTGAAAATGACAAGCTCAGATGGGGACTGAAAGGTAATGGGGAGTTCTCGCTTAAAGAAGCAAGGAGCATCATAGAAAGAGAAGAACAGCCCGACACTGTGCCCTAGGCCGACAAAGTCTGGGACAATTTTCAATGGCCGAAAATAAGAACTTTTCTATGGTTTCTTATGCAGAAGAAAACTCTAACTTGGGAGAACCTTCTGAGAAAAGGATTTCAGGGACCTTCGAGATGCCCTATATGCCTGCAGGAGGAGGAAACGATGAATCACCTTTTCAACTCCTGTGAGTGGGCGTCCCAGCTTTGGCTATGGATGGAAGCAATACTGGAAGATTCGGATCGGAGCAGGGACTCCATTCAGGGTTCTATAACCAAATGGAGAAGGAATTTCTCTAGGATTAACAGAGTGGACAGCATATGGAAATGCACCCCGGGATTCATAACTTGGACAATATGGAAAGAGAGGAATCGACGAATATTCATAGAAGAGATCTGTAACATTGATTGTGCAAAAGAATCCATAATTATCAATATCAAACAGTTGGTACAGGAAAAATGCAAAATTGATTCAAATGATAAACCTACGGGACAGGACTTACGCATTTTAAAGAAATTTCAACTGGAAGCCTCCAGCATTCTACCTTCCGGGGGAAACAGAGCTCATCCCTCTTCACAGCTTCACAGTTGGCAACAACCACCGGAAGACTGTCTCAAATTGAATTTTGATGGAGCTTCGAGGGGTAACCCAGGTATAGCAGGAATCGGAGGCGCCATCAGAAATCATAAGGGAGATATTGTCCACATCTATTGCAGGTCGTTGGGGGAATGCACGAACAATGAAGCTGAATTCGCCGCACTGGAGCAAGGCCTAAAGATTCTCAGATCCTTTAGACAAGGAAATATCATAGTGGAGGGGGACTCTTCTTTGGCAATCTCTGCGGCAAAACGCCTTCAAGCAGGAACCCACACCAGTAAAGTAACCAAACATTAGAGATTGGCTAAGGCCACTGAGAGTATAGCGAAATTGTTAGCAGATTTGAGAGGCATTATCTTCCAATCAGTCAAAAGAAAGGCAAATGGTTTGGCTAACTTCTTGGCAAACCACGGTGCTAACACACCGCACCTCATCACGAACAGCTGTTGGCAGGACGTGACCTGCCCAATCCTTAAGGTAACATGTGCACAGATGGCAGAGAAGGACTCTATCCAAGCCGATTCATCCTAAGGGGTAACGGTTCCAGGATCAGGCACCGGAATGGGGAGATTATCGGCATCAGCAGCAATCATCACCACAGCAATGGAATGACAGGACGACTAGGACAGAGGATTTCCCGGCGGTGGCATGCCAGCACAAAGATCGATCATTACAGTTCAATTTGTCAAACCAACTGCATCAGCAATGTCCAAATCAGAACATTTGCTAGGTACTCGCATGGCAAGGCACCTACAGCATTAATGTCAACCCACAAAGAAGTAGAGTGGATCGAAGCTCAGCACAGGAGGGACCGTCATGCTGAAAAACAGAGTACTTCTGCCACATCCAATAACCATAACAATCGATCTACCGTACAGCACACTTGGCATAAAGGTAATCAAGTTATGAGCAGCCACTCCCTCTATCATTTAGCCTGCAACGGCCTCGCCTGTGCGAACCTAACTCCTATTTATGGCATCTGTACCCCAATCTTGAGCGGGACAAAGGCCATCCTCAGGCGATCTCATAATCGAAGCAGCTATAAAATAAGAATTCTCGCCCCTGTCTTTCCCACAACCTATCCAGAAAGGGTAAAGAACAAGTTTGCAATCGATAATTGCTGCAGTGGGAGAAAGTATAGAGAGACAATCATGGACGCGGGTGGCAGTCGCTGCGCTGCAGCTAATCAGGACCTCTCTGAGGCGCAGAGAGGGTATGAAACCCGAGCTACTGCCAAGCACAAGCATAAGGTGGCGGAGCTGGAAGCCAAGGTCAAGCAGGAAGAGAAAGGACGCACGGAGGAGGATATTGCTGCGGAAGTTGACTGCATGAAAGATCCGGGCACCCCTTCTAAGAGGGCCACTCAGTTTGTGAGGACCAAAGCGGAGAGTTGGCTCACAAAAACGCTCATTGCCAAAGCGCTGGAGTCAGTGGAAAAGGAGAGGCAGAATGTGGTTACCGAAGTGAACCTGACGGAAGCACAGATGGCCAAGATCCTCGACTACAACAATTCGCTGGACAGCCGCATTACCAAGGTGCAGGATGCCATTCATATCGTTGACCGCAAGCTTACTCTGTTAATTCAGCTGTTGAAAGACACTATCAACCATGGCCCTGGTACCCCTCAGCGCACCACTGCGACTGTGCAGGGTGCAAATTCGTTGGCAGCAATGCAAGCGAGGGTGGACACCCATGTTAGACAGATGGGCAAGTTCATCTAATCTTGGCTCCGGTTTCTTCTGCTCTTTGTGGCCCTTTCTATGTGTTCTCGGTCCTTTTTGGCCTTTTCTTGGAATACCTCTGTCTATGTCTCAGTTTGTAATGTCTCGGCAAGTTTCAAAATTTAAGAATAAGATCAGCCAGAGCCGCCCTGCGTGGTGTGCTTCAGGCAATTTAGTCATGGTGGTTAGCTCTTCCCTGCTCACAATCTACCACGGCAGATGTTTTGTACTTTATTTTGTTATATAATATAATACTCTGACTTACAAAAAAAAAAAAAGAATGCAAAAATAGAGAGATGAATGTGTAATAGAATACGTGTAAAAGAATGATTACCTACTTCCTCCTCATTTTCTAGGAACATATCCTATTGTAGCTTCTAACTAATTCAAAATGGAATTCTTGATTCATTAATCATGGTAGACCATAATGATGTTTCCAAAAAATGTAAATTATATCATATTAAACTTCCTCTAATATTTATTTTCCAAATTTATTCTATACTAATATGAACAATTCTGTCATTGACTACCAATAATTTTTTTAATTAAAAATTTAATTATTATAAAATTTAGAAACATTACGATATAAAAAAATATTTTCTAAATTATTTAATATGATTAAAGTAGAGTTATTGTTTTATGTATATATAATTTAACATTGGTTCTCTTACTCAGGAAAATTCAATTTGAGTCATCGAATCAAAATAAATCCCATTCCATCTCGATAATTAAATATATTGTCCCTCCTTTTTAATTTAAATTTGGTTAAATATGATTCTTCTAATATTTTTAACCTTTTATTTAAAGAATAACCATTTCATCCTATTAAATTTTAATAAAAACCCAAAATATCCCATTAATTTAATAATTAAAATATATTATCCTCCCTTTTAATTAAATTGCTTTAAAAATGGCGTTTCCTAAAGTTTTTAACCTTTATTTTTAAAGAATACCATTTCCAATTTTAACATTTTAATAACAACAACAAATTACGTTTAATTTCTACTTTAAAAACACAATAATATATAAATCCATTCCATTTGAAAAAACCAATAATAAAATTAATGCGAAAACTAACAATAAAATTGTTTAGAAGAAAAATAAATTTGTAAAAATTAATAGTTTTGAGTGTGATATAATTAGAAGATAATGGTTAATTATTGGGTCATTTGAATGTATAATTATACATCCCATTGTTGGTTTTGTGGTTGATGTTTTTAATAACTTAATTTTACAATTATGTTAAGAGCATTCAGATTAAGTAGTAAGTCATAATTGACATGAACTACTTATGAGATTGCATTGCAACTGTGTTTTTCTTGTAACTCTAGCTATTCAAAGTTAATGGATCATGTCTAAATCTCCATTCCCACACCTTCCTTCTCTACAATCAATTCTAAGCCCTTTTCAACTCAACAAACATGATGGAAACTAAGTTAGGAGAGACCTCAGGTCTCTCCATCCCCTCAATCAATCTGAGCCCATTTGTCATCTTTGATGATATAAATCTGTGGCTCTACCTTCTTTTGCAAATCCTAATTGCAACAACTCCTAAGGAGCTTGCGACATTCCAATTGACTCAACACACATTAAAAACTAAGAGAAGATCACACCTTCTAAACAAAGGAGTACTAGCACCTGCATCTTTAAATCAACAAATATTTGGGGAGTTGATGTCCCTCTTGCAAGGTGGAACGACAATAACAATTCATGAAATATCAATCCTTGATCTATAAGTTCATAGGGATTTGGCCAATCGAAAAATCCCTCCTTCACTACAGTGTGCAGTGTTGGAAACCCAAGGCTTTTTGTACTATGATCTTCTCTTGTGAGGAACATGAGAGAGTAGTCACCGACAGAGGCCCATATGTCCTTAATTACACAAGTTCGAACATGTGTCACACAAAGAACACTTTTCTTTGGCTCTAGTCTAAATATGTATGAATTCTCTTTCATATGAATACTAGGATCCATAAATAGTGTGAGGCATGCACAACAAGTTGGGAAAAGTTTTCTACCTGTCACAGAAAGAAAAACCTAGCTTCTACATAGTCTAAATTAGGATATGTGTCTACATGAATATTTTAGGTCCCTCTGTGAAGCAATATCCTTGGAATTTGAGGATAGAGATTCGTTCCAAATAGTTGACTATGAGCATGCTCCTTTCCGCTGCAGGAAGTTCCACAACCATGGCCAAACCTATCAATATTCGCCCCGCCCTCACCTCAATGAACCAAAGAAAGAATCCAAAGATTAGAGAATCAAGGATGGATAAGGATTCATTAGGATCCATTTCAAAAAGTGCCATAACAAAAAGTATAGCACTCCTCCAGGGCCAAAATGTGAAGAGACCATTAATATATTCAATGTATTGGGGAATCTCCTAGAAGAATCAAGAAATTGTATGCAACAACTTGTCATGGTAAGCCACCCTTTTAGTGTAGCTAATAAATCCAATGAAGAAAGAGGGAAAGGAAATGACAAATATATCTCTGAAGTATATTAAATGCAAACAAATATCAACTAGAGGAGGACACACCGATGACAGAGGAGGAGGACTTCACTGATATTGATAGGATGAATCTTATAGCCTTTGAATATGTATGCCATTTTTTTGAAATGAACACCGCTCTTCCCAAGAAAATCAATATCCTATTAGTTACCCCCCAAGAATCTATAGCATCAGACTTAGGTATCCAAACCATCATGACCAAGCAAGGGAAGAAGAGTAGCAAAGACTTTAAGGAAAGGGGCACAAAATCAACACTCTAATGTCTCGATAAACTAGGCTATAAGTTTGTATATTTAGGGTAATACAAGCATATAAATGTGATCTACTCTTCCCAATCTATTTTTTTAGAATGAATTTAATATCGTGGAAAATAAGGGGTCTAAATATCCCCTCAAAGAATCAGATTTTTAATTCGAAGATCCAACAAGATCTATTATCAATCATGCTTATTCAAGAAATGAAATGATCTTGTTTAGATTTTGAACCCATAATGTGTATATTATGGAGAAAAGAAAAAACCATCATTTTCCATGTAGAAGGTGAAATAAGAGGTATTGGGATTGCTTGGGATACTAGACAACCCAACGTGGAAATTTTTTCCCATAACTTCTTTGTCCTTTCAACATCCTCTCATCTGTTGGGAACGGATATGCATTGCTTCCTTTACAATGTGTATGGTTCCTAATCTCTACCTAGGAAGTTATAAATTCTCTAGAATCTCGATTCCCTAAAGGATCTTGTGGACACACACATATGGGTATTACGGGGTGGCTTCAACATAATCACATCAACAAGAGAAAAATAAACATGGAAGAAAGCACTTGGAGCCAAACTCAAAGGATCTCCAAAATTTTGTTAAGGACACCAAACTAGTGGGTATGAAAACCACCAATGGCATCTTCACTTGGAAAAACCATAGAGGGGGCTCTACCTAGATATCCTATTGACTAGATTGCTTCTTTGTTGTAGAACAATTCCTCATAGAAGGTCATGAAATATCTGGAGAAATTATTCTCTGAGTAGGATGAAATCATTGGTTTGTTTGCCTTCCGTGGAGTAGGAAATAATTACTAAATTTATTGACAATTGTCTAGTTGCTTTCTTTATATCACCATTTCCCTAAAGTGATTTGGTTATGTAGAAGGAAGGTATATGCTTGATGGGATCATTCTGGCTCACAAAAATATCCACTTTCTATAAACTATAAAAAATCCATGTACGTTCATTAAACTTGATATGTCTAAAGCCTTTCGAAGCTCAATTGGAACTCTATGGAGCACATGCTTTTGTACTCTAGATTTAGCTTTCACTAGACTTCATGGGTCATGTCTATGATCACATATTCTTTCTTCTCTATCCTTATTAATGGCAACCCATCGGAAACTTTGAAACCCCCCCATGGTATCAGGTAGGGAAACCCCCTTACTACTTATGCTAATGGTGGACGGGCTTGGGACATCCATCAAGGCATATTTATAAAAAGGTTCTCTAACTGGAATCGTACTACATGACAGCATAAAAAGGATCCACTAATGATTTTTTGATGACACCCTTCTCATGAATCACCCATGGGTAAAAGAATCTAAATCCATCAATTTCATCCTTGATCTTTTATTGGAGGATTTAGGAACCTCCATCAATCTACAAAGTCCAAAATATTCTTCTTTAAGACCCCTTTCATTACCTAAAGGGACACCAATTGTATCATTTATTTCTCCTCATCTTCCTTTCCTTCCGAATACGTTACAACAACCCTAACTAATTCTTACATCAAACAATCTTCATCGAATGACCTTGTGGACAAACTCAATAATAAGAGAAACCATTGGACCTTCAAAGGATTCTCTGTAAAATTTTCCTTCAGTCCATGCCTATCTATCTCTTTTCCATTTTGGCAGCTCCCAAATGTGTCCTCAGAGCAATCAAAATTCTTTAAAGAACCTTACTATGGGAAGGATCTCATCTAAAGTATCAATGGCCTCCAGTAAAATGGGAGACTCTTTGCCTATTGAAAAATACATGAGGAATCAATCTACATGATAACAAAACAACCAACAAAGTCTTGTTCAATAAAATATGGTGGTTTTGGATCAATTACAGAGAGGAGACATCAACCGACCTATGGAACTCCAAACATGCTAAGGAAATAATCAAGAATGACCTCATTCACCTATATGATAAGATTCTAGGCTCCCTTATTTGGAATGTAGATAGCCTCAACAAAATTTTAGTTTAGGTACACAAAATTTCGAAGATTACTAATGGTAAAAAAAATGATTCTGGTCAAAATTCTTGTAGCAACTACTAGGCCTAGATTACTGTAGGTTTTAACCCCGTACAAAGATTACCTACATACGAATTCTAAATCAAGGAAAAATAAACAATGCGAGAGCATAATACATAAAACACATATACATAGACATTTCCCACTAGATTCCAAAACAGGGACTACCAGATTGATTTTGCAGTATGTTCCTTTCAATGTTACAATACATATTTATCCATGCTGAAGCATCCAATACCATGGACCGGAAACCATCACGTCCAAAACCATGGACCGAAAACAATACGTAGGTTCTCCCAACCTAATATAGGGTCAAAAAAAAAAAAATTCCCGGGGCACTGCCCCTAACCCCGTAGAGGGGGTCTACCAATCCCCATCAATCCCCTCAGATAGGGGGGCTGCCGCCCCCACTGTGACCCCTCCGCTGTGCAATCGGCACAACGAAGGGGGGGCTTCTCCCCCCCTCTAACCCCCAAGTTCACTACGTAGGTTAGTCGTGGAAAGAATATAACACAACCCAACAATCTCCCACTTGTTTTTTCCTTTCCACAGGGGGCCATAGGAGAGCTTAGTCATTTTTCCAACCCTAAAACGCCCATTGTTTCTCTACACTAAGAGAACTTCTCAGAGCTCACAGATTTTGTCAATGCATCTATAGTATTCTTCAAAGTGTCCACCTTTACTAGCAACACCTTTTTGTCTTCTATCATATCCCTCACAAAGTGATACTGAACAACAATGTGCTTTGTCTTTGAATGATATACAGAGTTCTTTGCCAAGAAAATTGCACTTTGGCTGTCACAGTCTATCCTTATAGCTCCCTGTACTAACCCCATACTTGAACACAATCTCTACAACAAAACTGCTTCCTTGCCTACATGAGTGGTTGTCATGTATTCTACCTCTGTAGTTGATAGTGCCACTATAGATTGTTTTCTTACTCATCCAACTGACTGCACCTCCAAATAGGTTAAACACATACCCACTTGTAGATATTCTCTTATCTAGATCTCCAGCCTAGTCTGCATCAACAAAGCCACGAATAGCCAAAAATATGTCCAATCCTAGTCTTTCTTGGTAGCACAAACCATAATCACTAGTGCCACGCAAATACATGAAAACCCACTTCACTACTGTCTAGTGCTCCTTCCCTGGTTTTGACATAAACCTACTCAATGCACCCACTGCATGTGCAATGTCTAGTCTAGTACAGACCATTGCATACATCAAGCTATCGATTGCACTTGTGTATGAAACACAAGACATGTCCTCTTCCTCTTCTTGTGTCTTGGGACACTGTTCAGCAGATAACCTCACACCTACAGGAATAGGAACCTTCAATGGTTTACTATCCTACATATTAAACCTCTGCAGTATTGTCTCAACATACTTCCTCTGGTTTAACCAGAGCTTCCTCTTTACTCGATCTCTTTTAATTTCCAT
>APFE031129117.1:0-14780 GCA_000404065.3 Pinus taeda
ACTCACAATTTGCAATCTAGTTCAGGTGTTTAGGCCGAATAAGTAAAGATCAGTGTATGTAAAACACAGGGGTGATCTAAGAGGTTACTAGAGCCACCACTTAGGGCAATTAGATTGCTTGCAGATCTATTGTTGAATTCATAAACAAAACCCAGAGATAGACTGAAGCAGCATTGATCTACTTTGCATTTGTATAACAAATGCAGTTCAAAGACTAGCTGGCTTGACTTCAAGCTCTGTCTGTAAGTTTATAAAATAAACAAGGATAGATAGGCTAGCAAGTAATCTAGTCGCTCCCCAGTGGAGTCACCATTTTGTTATCTGGGAATAGTGTCCATTCGGATGCTGTTATTCCCACTAAGATGGGTGGCTATCTTAGAAACAAACAATCAAAGTCTACTGTTGTTTCCTTTTATGAAAATAGACGAGAGGAGAACTAAGAAGACCAACCTGAGTCTTGTGTTTGATTTCCTCTCCTTCTTGATAGAGTTTCACTGCTTCTTCTTTGTCTGCCAAGCTTCAAAAGAACCCGTGAAATCACAACAACATACTACTATCCAAGAAACAAGGATCTAAATTCATAAATAATACAGGATCATATGTGTATTAACCATATACATGTATATATAAACGAGTACACAAGAATATGGAAGGAAACAAGAATAGCTTTATTAAGATGAAAGGTAGCAAGAGGATTACAACCATGTGCTCTGACCCAGTGTCATCCTCCAGCTAAGAAGCCCTTCTTCACCTCAAGCAAAGCTTAGATCACCCAACACTGTGAATGTACACCAGAAAACCAACAACACTTCTCTATAAGATACAGAATTCCAGCCTTCGGATCTATGTGATGAGGGATCCATATATAGATGATTACAGAGAGGTGAGTCATCTTCTGGGATCTTGATTAGTGTCCTCTCTCTGATAGTTCCTGCTTCCACGTCCCTGGTCGAAAATAGAGAGGCAAGTGTCAGAGGGGAAGCTTATGGAAGATTCAATGATCTTCCACCTCTCATTTTTGTCCTTGCCATTTGTCCATTCCCGCCCATCACACCCTACAGAGGAGCAATTCAGTATGCATCACACCTTGTACACTGGGAAGGTGATATGCATCGCACCCTCTGCAATGAGCTTTCAGTATGGTCCAGTTTTGACCATTTATGAGCAGTTTTCAGTGGAGAACTTCTGGGAGATGATGTAATCAGTTGACCTTGTTCCTTTAGGCAATGAAGCAACACTTTTAGGGACTTAGGAGCCCTCAGTTTATGGACATTTATGATTGGGGTTGAAGTGCCCAAAAATGTCTATAACAATGTTGGAGACTAGAAACCAATTTATTTGTTCTTGATTTGCCACTTTTAGTGGATAGATGATGGGTACTCTTCCTTGCATACTATTCAATGGATAAGTTCAACATTTTTGAACCCAACCCAAATTTTCTATCTTCATTTGCAGGATATGAAGTTTACTTGCAAAATTATTTTTTCACACTCCTCCTACCTTCTTGAATCTAAGGAGAGATACTAAGGGACGAAGAATAAACAATGGGACATGAAGGGGATGGTAGAATTCTTAAAGTGGGATACTAACATTCGGTATATTGTGAAGATAAATTACAAACTTTGGTAAGATGCTACAAGAAAGAATGAAGCCAAATAATTTTACTATTTCCAATGTTATCGATGTTTGTGCCAACCAAGTGGTCTTGGAAATTCAAAGAAACTCCATTCTTTTGTTATCCAAAGTAGTCTTGACTCAAATATCTCTATTGGAAATGCCATTAATGACATGTGTGCAAAGTTTGGAAGTTTTGGAGATGCTAAAAATGTATTTAATGAATTTGAATGTTGTATTGCCTCATGGACTGCATTACATAACAATGGATCATTGTGTGTATATGGGTGACCTTCTTTTCCATGCTGGCTAGATGGTGCTGAGGATTTTATCAATAAATGTGGTTTATACCAAATTCTTTGATATGGCATACTTTGTTGTCACCTTGCAAATTCCATGCCAATGTGGATGTAGATAAATAAGCAACATAACATATCCTCATGCCCTAACATATGTACTTCCATCACACACACACACACACACACACACACACACACACACACACACACATGATGTAATTGGCAAGTGGATTATCTTGCAAATGTGAGAAAAAAAAGATGAAAGACAAACAAGTAAAATAGAATATAGGATGTAACTAAACTTGAGTCTAGAATAATGATCGTTAACTCTCTTGTAAGAGACTGATGAAACCCACAGTCACAGTTAGAGGATATATATGAAAAGTTGGAGAGATGTAGTGAACAACTAAGGGATTTGGGAACTTCTTTGATACAGTACTTGTGTTGTGTTAGGTGTATTAGTATGAGAAGGAAACCATCCTTAGACTCATAGTGAGAATTTGGAAATTACATTTGGTTTTATAAACACATGTCACCGAAACCTATCTCCATTATCAAGAATATTTGTATGTGCAAGGACCATCCTATTTCCACCAAACACATTTCCATGATGGTCTCCCAAGATATATTTTTGAGAGACATAAACATTTTAATTTATTTTAGGATGGTGTGTGTTTACGTGGAGATTATTGGTGATATTCTTGCACAAAGTGTAGAGTGAATCAAACCATTTAATGGATTTATAGACTAAAATAAAAAATCATGGAGAAACCTTTTGAGAGATTTGGATAAAGGTCTTGATCTTGATGTCATTACCTAAGGGGTGTATTGAGGTAGGAAATATACAAGAAGTGTCCAAACTTCTAAATAACATAATAGGGTGTGGATCCTTGAATTATGCGAATGAGTCTCTCTATGAAACTGTCATCAATGGACTTTGCAAAAAAGGTAAATTTGATATTGATATCAAAGTTTACAATTCAAAAGAAAATGAATGTATACTTTCAAGTATTAGTAAGTGCATGTCACTCCTAAGATGACTCATGAAATTGGACGAAAACTTGGAGCTAATAGTCCCATCAAGAATATATTTTCTTAAAGTTTGGCTCCTCATTTAATATGCAATACACTAATTCAATTTTTGTGCAAGAATGATAAATATGAGACATCCATTCTTCTTCAAATGGAGAAATGGACCATTCTTCTAGATAAATTTATGTTCAAGCCATCAATTAAACAACACTACCAAATCTATCATATATTGCTATTTTGACCAAATTTTGATATCTCATTGTAAAAAATTCATCTAAATGGTTTACAATGAAGGAAATAAATCATAAACATCAACTATATTGCGATAATTGCAATTACCTCATAATCAATCTACTGATATTTCCACTTGATAGATAATGTGATGATAATTAACTTAATACAACTTCCATGTAGACAAGTAATAGAAGTGGGATATGCTGAAGGAGGCTTTGATCAATCATATGTAAAGTCACAGTATACGAATTCTATTATCAATCTTTGATGCTTTCGATGACATGGTTGGAAATATCCCACTACCAAATTTTAACTGATAGTGTCCTATTTAGTTCAATTTACAAAAATGATAAGCTACAAGTAACAAAGGTAATGAAAGAAAAGCTAGTACTACCCAACCATATAACTTCAGTGGGGCAGACAAAAAGTTGTGGATAATGTTTCAGTGGAAATATTCTCATTATCTTTGAGGAATATAAGCTTAAGTTGTATCAGATTGAGACCTTTTGCACTTGTGTAAGATAATGAATATAGGGAAGAGTGTACGACACTTCCACATATTATTTTCAAGATTTCAAAGTCTTATTTAATTAGAATCACCTTATTGTCAGTAGTATGTGGCATGCTTATTGAAGGAAATAAATGAATAAGTAGAGATTCATATTGATTCTTTTAAAATGGGATAAATTTCAAGCCCTTACCTAGTAGCTGAGGTTGACAAAGACCAAGATCCCCCAAATCACTTGAAACCAAACATGGACACTAGATTTTTAGGTTGATCAAAATTATCTAAATCCTCAACCTTGCCACCAAGACTACTATGTTGCAACTTTTCTTTCTTGGCCTAAAAAATCCCTTTAAATCCTCCAAACTAGGAGATAGTCTCTCGAGAGCTTGGCTTGGCTCAGCCCTAGGAACTCCAATACTGGTAGGCATGGCTCCATAGCCTTGAAACTATGGAATAAAACCCTACATATTATCCATGTCATAAACCATGGGTGAAAACTATCTTTAAACACTTAAAGCCCTATTCAACATAATCTTGGCACCCTCTATCAAAGCAGGAAAAACACTACCAAATATATAGATACTGGTAGTAGCCATGGGTACCAACCACATTTGGATAAACCCTCTGGTGGTGGCTCTAAAAATTATTGAATTCTAGGGATCTTCCTTTTTCTTGATGCACACCAATGAGCAATCGAAATCCAAGAAAATACCGCCTCATATTGTTAATATTCTAACAATGTGAGGGGTATTCAACCTGACATGATATGTGCCACCAAGAATACATTCACCCTTAGGGGGATTGTAAATTTCCTTCATGAAATGGAAGACTAATACTCCCACGAACCCCATGCCACAATAAATTACATAAATAATTTCGCAAAGCAAGTTTCATTTTCATGATAGATACAAGGTTTTAAAGGAGATTATGCTAGATATGCTTTATAGGAAATTGAACATAATAGCTACCTCTCAACCTTGGTATGACAACTAACAAATACCCATATTATGTAATGTAACCCCTAGCCTAGGGTTTTGTTTTTCAAGTAAAACTCAAGTGAAAAATGCAAATACCTTCACACTTGTTATTACATCAATTAAGCCCATTCTCACCCTTGCCGAGCCATTTTCCAATCAATATCACAAAAAACAATAAGTTGTCAAATTTCCATTCATATTTATGTAAATGTTAAGCCATGAAATAACTAAACACATCACCATCATTTAATTAAACTAAGGTATGAAATAGTTATTTCATGGGAAAATAAGAGGAAGCCAACTGCCATCATTTAATTAGTCTAATGTCTGAAATAATTATTCCCTAATAAAATAAGAGGAACCTAAGCACCATCATTTAATTAGACTAATGTCTGAAACAATTATTTCATGGGAAAATAAGAGGAAGCGAGCCTACGGTAGAAAAGAATGAGATGTTGAGAGAGGTAAGAACTGAGGAATAATAATAGTTTCAATTGAAATTGATTGAAAAGGTTGCTGACCATGACCATCTGATCAGATATCTTCAGCGATTCCACGTTATATAAATATTTTCTGACCAGGAGAGAGTGCCACCATTACACTAGCTTGTAAAATTTTAGAAGTTTGTTTTCCTAATTGTATATTTTATGTTATTCAAACATGTTTCCACTAGATTGCATAAATTCTAGTCAATCCTCAGCCTATTTTTTATCCCATGCCTGTGAAAAATATTAAATTATTATGGGAATGTCAATTACTTATGTCTCTGACTTCTTTCCATTGTGCCTGATATAATTTCTTTCTAGCAAGACCATGTACAAATACTAAGGTCCTTCATTTGAATTAATTATTTAACTTTAAATTTATATGCAACTATTCTATTTAATTATCTCATAAGTTTAAAATTGTACATAATTATTCCATTTAATTATCACATTCGCCTTTTTGACGGTATTATGAAAAACATGAAAACCATTGCTCCGTTCATTTTTTCGTTGGTGTTGCGATGAACATGGAAATCATTGCAAGAACATTTATTTTGGGATAGTTTGTCATAATACTGATAAGTGTAGGTGGATTATTATAAGAAAAATGAAATTATTATCCTAATTTTTTACAGTATGACATATTTTAGTTATACCATCATACTATTTTGTTGAAATGTATTCCTATATGTAGTAGTGTTGGGGCATACTATCAATACAAAGTTGGTAATGACTATTCTTGCATCCCCAGGATATTGGTCCCCACACCTTCCACCTTTGGTCCAGCCAAACAATCAATCAACTGCATAACTCTAATCATTCATTGATCCAATAAATAATTATTTAAATAATTATAGTATTTCAACGAATCTATAACATCATTTGAACCTCCTATCACTTTCAAGTTTAGATCGCTAAAGTGACGTAATTAAAATGGGTAATATAAACGACTGATTTGTATTATTTTAGTACTTGTAAGGTAGTCATATTTTTGTTCCTAGTCTATATTAGTCATTTCTAGTTGTATTACTTTTTAGCTAGTCATATAATTTAATCTGGGACTACATTAGTTGTTTATGTTAGTCATTTGTAGTTGGATCACCTAAAATTGCTCATTTTTGTAGTATTTCACTTGGGAAAGCTACAGTGACTAACGTTTTTAGTCACTTAGTCACTAATTTCTCATTTTCTACTAGTGGATGCAATAGATCAAATAATATGAGGTTAAGATCGAGTTAGAATATCTTTGACTGAGAGGCACTTCTCTCATATGGTGGAAGATGAAACTTCAAAAAGGTATTAAACATGTGGGTAAACGTCTTTCTTCAAGTTTGGGATCTGTTTCTACTTTAAAAGGACAATTTTATCCATAAGGATACTGATAGAAAGTAATGATCGAATGGCAATTTTTGAACCAAGACAAAGGTCAAGATTTTCAAATTTTCATAGAGGAATTTCAGAAGCAAGATTTTGTATTGAGATTTCCTTTGGATTTACCTGATATTTTGATGAAATAAATTGGTTCCTTACATAATTATGTTCGATATTTTTTGCCATTATTTGAACCCAATAATCTTGATTCACCTAGTGTGAAATCCATTCACCTTGAAAGTAGTGAAAAGTATGAATAGGACAGATATGAAAAGAGGGTAGCAACGGCAAAGAGAAAGGAAGAAAATCCCTCTTGCACTCATCCTGAACAAAAAGGGCATCATGAGGAGCGCTCCTAGAAATTGCATCCTTAATTGAAGCCAAAGAGGAATGATAGAAAAGGGAAGAAAAATATCATTTTTACCATGCAACAAGGACATGAATCCAATTCAAACAATGAGGAGAATGTCACAACTATTGGATTTGTAGGTTTTGGACAAGTTGACTTGCATTTTGGCTCAGGCAATGAGATAAAGGTTGCATCTAGTGGGATTACAAGAGATGGACTAATTGGCTTGGGATTTGATTTAGGAAATGAGACAAATATTGTAGTAGGTGTTGCACCAAAGATGAGATGAGCACCAAAGACTACGTGGTTCCGAGAACTTGAAGAGATCAACCAAAGAATTAAAGAAGAGAATGCTGAATTGAGGAGACTTATATGAGAAGCACAAGAGGAGAAGAAAGGATTGTAGCTTTAGCTACAATCCATGGAAGAGGCTTTCGAAAATATGAAGAGAACCAAAGGTTTCGCGAAGCCTTTATCATGAGTTTCAAAATTGAAAATTGAGCTCAAATGTCCTAGTGATTCTTCAGTTTCATGTTCTCATTATGATGATGATTTTGGCGCATTTGAAAAGAACAGTACATTAATTAGTTTGGAGCTAATGAAGAAGTGGGGATATGAAGGAATGGGCCTAGGAGTTAATGTCTAGAGCATTGTTAATGAAATTTTAGTGGTTGAATTACCTTGTTATGTAGGATTGGGATATGTTAGAAAGGAAGAAGGTTCGTTCTACAAGTTTACTAATGAAATACACTACAAACCCATAGGGAAAGGAGAGTCTTCATGTGACAATTTTGAGATAATGAAATATTTTGATGCCACATCACAACATTTTAGTGATCCTGATTGTAGGTCATCTACAGGGGGGAGGTGAGCATTCCAAATGAAGTGTTAAGTAAAACTTTCCTCGTCGGACTCGCACCAAAGATAACAATTTGAGGAAGGATATTTCTACTAGGAATGAGTCACGAAATATGGATCCATCTCCACATAAATGTAGAAAGAAGGTCCAGAAAGTCTAGAATAAGAAGAACCATTGGATCCATTGCAACAACAAAAAAGGACACTAGTGTTCAGTGTGGAGCCTAATTATCTTTTGTATTCAAAGGTGGGGTGGCAACACCGCCTGCAAAATATTCATCGTAGTGGGGGTCTACGGGGTGGTAGCTGTGACCTTTGGGAGCCCCCTTGACATGGGGATCGGGGGCAGTGCCCCCGAAGCTAAAAATAGATCGAAATTTTCTTGTTAAAATGTTATAATTTCGTACTCAGGTTGGGCCATTCATTAGGTGGAGATCTAATGGTAGAAGTTATGTTTAATTTAGGAATTTTTTGCCCTAGAAAGAAACCCCTCACTATATATGAGGCAATTGTATTGCGTCTATGCCAATTTGTCTTCTGAGTGAGGAAGAGAGAGGAGATTGAGAGAGAAGACGGAATTATAGCGGATCTATTGTAGGTTGTATCTCTTCATTTTGTTGGATAAAGTAAAAGGAAGGACTCGTTGTTTCTTCATGGATGTAGCCCAAACTAGGTGAGCCACGTATATCTGTGTCTCTCTTGTTTTATGCATTTTCTGTGTTCATATTTCTGCAATATTTTATGTGTTCTATTGCTCTTTAATATATCATTTTCTAGCGACTAGTATCATAGCCAAAGGTCTATTTGGCTGATAAACTCACATGAGAGAAGGGTTCTTGGTTCGAGTGGGAGCAATGGTGGAAGATGGTAGGTTTAGGGTCAAAAAATTTAATGGCCAAAACTACCAGCTGTGGAAGATGTAGATAGAAGATTATCTGTATCAGAGAGATCTGTACCAACCATTGAGTTGAAAGGCAAAGAAGTTGACAAGCATGATAGACACAGAATGGGATATTCTCGACAGAAAGGCACTCGGAACAATACGACTGTGCCTAGCGAAATCAGTAGCATTTAATATTTCAAAGGAAATGACAACAAAGGGTTTAATGTCAACATTGGCCAAACTATATGAAAAACCCTCGACCTCAAATAAGGTCTTTCTTATGAAGTGTTTATTTAATATGAAAATGTCATAAGGTGGATATGTTGTTGATCATTTAAATGAATTTAATACAGTTACCAGTCAATTAAGTTCTGTAGGGGTAACTTTTGATGATGAAGTAGGGCTCTATTATTTCTGTGCTCATTGCCAAAAAGTTGGAATGGTTTAGATATGGCCATTAGTAACTCTGTCTTTCGATCTAATAATGTAAAGTTTGATGATGTTGTCGGTGCAATCCTTAGCAAGGATATCTGACGAAAAAGCTTTGGTGAGACATCAGGTAATGCTTTAACTGCAGAGACTAGGGGAAGAAAAATGGAAAGAAGAAAGAGCTTTGGATATTGCAGTAAGTCAAGAAAAGGTAGATCTAATTCTAGATCAAGGATAGTGTGATGGAAATGTGGGAAGAAAGGACACCTGAAGAAAGACTACAAGTCTCGGAAGGGAAAAGAAGGAGACATGCAACAAGAAAATAATCATGAAGCGAATGTAACAGGTGATGTGTTACAAGATTCTTTGGTTCTTTCTTTCGAAAATATTATTGATGCCTAGGTGGTAGATTTAGGGGCCTCATTCCATGCTACACCTGATAATAAACATTTTCATGATTATGTTCAAGGAGATTTTGGACAGGTTTGATTGGGTGATGATAAACCCTGTAAAATCATTGGAATGGGTACAGTTTTCATAAAACAACAGAATGGAAATTAATGGCCATTGAATGAAGTAAGGCATGTTCCTGATTTGAAGAAAAATATTATTTCAATAGCGCAGTTGGGTGGTCAATGTTGTGTGACTACTTTTACAGATAAAACCCTGAAGGTCACTAAAGGATCCCTGGTAATAGCAAAAGGAGAAAAGGTTGGTGCATTGTATTTATGCAATGTATATCTAATTATGTTAATTCTTTAACCTCTACAAGAGAATATATGGCATTGTGGCGTCATAGGCTTGGGCACATGAGTGAGAAGGGGATGAAAATTCTTCACTCAAGAAATTTGTTGCCAGGTTTGAAGAATGTTGATTAAAATTTTGAGAGTTTTGTGTTTATGGAAAATAGAAGAGAGTCAGATTCCTCAGAGTTGGGAAAGAAAAGAAGAGTGAAAAATTAGAGCTTATGCATACAAATGTATGGGGACCTGCTCAGGTATCATTTCTTGGTGGCTCTAATTATTATGTTACTTTCACTGATATGCAACTAGAAAAACATGGATTTATTGTATTCGAAATAAATCTAATGTATTTGATACTTTCATGAAATGGAAAGTTTTGGTCGAAAATGAGACAGGAAAAAGGTTGAAGTGTCTCAGATCAGAAAATGGAGGTGAATATTGCAACAAAGAGTTTGATAGGTACTGTTCAGAGAATGGAATTCGTAGAGAGAAGACAGTTCCAGGAACAACACAAGAAAATGGTGTGTCAAAAAGGATGAACATGAGAATCATGGAGCATGTAAGGTGTGTGAGATTGCATGTAGGATTGGCTTTACAATTTTGGGTAGATGTTGTAGATACTGTTGTTTATCTAATAAATAGAGGGCCTTTAAGTTCTTTGGATGGTGATAATCCGGAGGAGCCATGGACAGGTAAAAAGGTAAACTACTCTTTTTTAAAGACTCTTGGTTCTAAAGCCTTTTTCCACATTAATAAAGAAAATAGAAAAAAGCTTGAGGGAAAATCAAAGAAATGTACCTTTATTGGATATGGTGTTAATGATTTTGGTTATCGCTTTTATGATTATGAAAAACACAAAATAATTAAGAGAAACAATGTCATATTCAATGAAAAGGTTTTGTATAAGGATCAGTTGTAGGAAAAGAAACAAGAAAAAGAAAACAAAGAATATGCAGCGCTTGACGAGATCACAGAAAAAGTGATGGTGCCTGAAAATCATAATGATCAACATCCAGAACAACAACCACAACAGCAAAAAGCACCTCAAACACCTGAAAGTGGTGTTAGAAGATCTACGAGGATAAGTAGACCCTTAAACGATACTCTCCTTCATTATATTATGTATTTTTAACTGATTCTAGTGAACCAGAATGTTATGAAGAAGCAGTAGAAGTAGAAACCAGGAAGAAGTAGGAGCAAGCAATGAAAGAAGAGATGAACTCCTTAGCACATAACCAGAGTTGGGACTTCGTTAGGTTGCCTGCAGCTAAAACAAAATTGAAGATAAATGGGTATACAAGTTGAAGGAAGAAGATGGAGGTACAAAAAGGGTATAGAATTTGATGAGATATTTTCTCCTATTGTTAAAATGACTTCAATCAGAACTATTTTAATTCTAGTAGCAGTTGAAGATTTTCATCTTGAGTAGTTAGATGTAAAGACAACCTTTCTCCATGGGGATTTAGAGGAAGAGATATATATGCAACAACCACAAGGATATGAGGTAAAAGGGAAGGAGAAACTAGTGTGCAGGTTGAAGAAGAGATTGTATGGCTTAAAACATGCTCCAAGGTAGTGGTATTTAAACTTTGACAGGTTTATGTATGAACAATGTTATACTAGATGTCACTATGATCATTGTGTTTATCTCAAAACGCAAAATGATGGCAGCTATAATATATTATTATTGTATGTAGACGACATTCTTGTTGTGTTGGGTTGTGTTATATTATTTCCATGACTAGCCCACATAGTTAGATGGGGGGTTAGAAGGGGGGCAGAGCCCCCCCTTCGTTGCACCGATTGCGTAGCCGGGGAGAGGGAGGGGGATCACAAGGGGTTTGAGGGGTGTAGGTAGCCCCACTGTATCGGGTTCGAGGTAGCGTAGCAGAAAATTTTGTTTTTGGACCTTATATTAGGTTGGGTGGACATACCTATGGTTTTTTGAATGATGTTTCGCACATGGTTTTGGACGTGATGGTTTTTGGTCCATGGTTCTAGACGCGATGGTTTTCGATCCATGTTATTGGATGCTTCGGCATGTATAGATATATATTGTAACATTGAAAGGAACATAATGAAAAATCAAGCTGGTAGTCCCAGTTTTGGGATCCAGGGGAATATCTTTGTATATATGTTTTATGTTTTATGCTCTCGCATTGTTTATTTTTTGTATTTTAGAATTTGTATGTAGGTAATTTCTGTATGGGGTTAAAACCTACATTTGGTAGCAGAGATATTTTGGCTTCAAGGGGACACCTTTGTTGCTAAGGGGTTTTGCTCGGGCTTGTGGGAGATCAGCAGGATCAATTCGGATGGTGAAAGAGGATGGTGAGTAGTGGAAAGATAGAGATCGAAAAATTTAATGGTCGGAGTTTTGAGTTATGGAAACTCAAGATGGAGGATTTGTTGGTGGATAAAGATTAGTGGGTTGCGATATATCCAGGTACTAAACCAACGAGAGTGTTCAATGAAGAATGGAAGAAGTTGGATCAAAAGGCTAAGAGCACAATATGATTGTGTGTCTTAGATTCAGTATTGCTGAATGTCTCAGGGGAAGCTACGACGAAGGCTTTGTGGGACAAGTTAGGGACTTTGTACCAATCTAAGTCTTTGGTGAATAAAGTGTTCCTATACAAAAAGTTGTATAACCTGAGGATGAAAGATGGAGACACAGTGACAGAACATCTGAACACATTTAATACTATGGTAAATCAGTTATTATCTGTTGATATTAAAATTTCAGATGAAGATAAGTGCATCAGCTGGTTGTGTTCTCTACCAAATTCATGGGATAGTCTGGTTATTGCAATAGGTATCAATGCAACTGCCTTGCAGTTTGATGGAATAGTCTCATCCTTGCTGATAGAGGATATGAGATGGAAAGATATGGAGAGCCTGAATGGTGATGCCTTTTCTGTATGAGGATGATCCCAGAACAGAAACAAAAATAACTTATCGAGTGGAAGATCTAAATCTCGAGGGAGATCTAAATCTCTAGGAAAACCTATAAAGGTGGTGTGTCGGAAATGTGGAAAGGAATGGCACTACAAAAGGGACTGTAAATCTAAAGCTCCTGACAAGAGAAATGGATCTGATAATGCTTCTTCTGCAAAAGTGAAAACCACCTTAGATTAAGGTGGGAATGTGTACTTGGCTTCTTTAAGTACACATGTAGATCATGAGGCATGGTTGATTGACTCAGGTGCACCCTTTCACTTCACTCCCCATATAGAGTGGTTCTGCGAGTATAAGAAATATTATGGTGGTGATGTCTTCTTGGGGGATGACAAGAAGGCTAGAATCATTGGTCATGGAAAAGTAAAATTGAAGTTGCAAGGTGGAAGGGTTAGAATACTTTAGGGTGTTTTGCATATTCCTACATTGGCCAGAAATATGATTTCTGGAAGCAAGTTGGATGATGCAGGTGTAAAAATAATATTTGAGAAGGAAACATGCAAAATGGTTCAGGGAGAATTCGTACTGATGCAAGGATTTTGGATTTCAACTCTATACAAGCTGCAAGGTAGCACTATTATTGATGGTTGCAATAGTTTTGTGGTTCCTGAAAGTGGAGCAAAAAATCTAGTGGTCTCTGGAGAGAAGACCATGTTGTGGCATCAAAGGCTTGGACATAATGGAGATAAGGGCCTTCGAATACCTCATGGTAAAGGTATGGTAGAAGGTATGAGTAGTCGCTCTCTGGATTTTGATTTCTATGAAAATTGTGTACATGGGAAGAAGAATCGGGTGAGTTTCGCCTATGGTGATAAGAGGACGAAACATATATTAAAGCTTATGCACAGTGATGTGTTTGGACCTGTGAAGGTTCCATCACTAAGTAAGTCTGTGTACTATGTATCATTTATAGATGAATTCTCAAGGAATATATGGATATATTTCCTTAAGAAGAAATATGAAGTCTTTGACAGGTTTAAAGAATTTAAGGCTCTAGTGGAAAACAAGAAAATGAAGAAGATAAAGGTGTTGAGGGTAGATAACGGTGGAGAGTTTTGCAATAAGGAATTTGAAGAATTCTGTAATAAGCGTGTTATAGCACGACAGAAGACTACTCCATATACACCTTAGCAAAATGGAGTTGTGGAAATAATGAACAAGACATTGATGGAAAGGGCAAGAAGCATGCTCAGTGGTGCCAGGTAAGCACAAGAATTCTGGGCAGAGATGGTGGAGACTACATGTTACCTGGTCAATAGATCACCTTCATTAGTATTGCAAGATAAGACTACACAAGAGGTATGGATTGGTAAGAAACCTTCTCTTTCACATTTGAGGGTATTTAGATGTGATGCATATGTACATGGTCCAAAGGAGAAAAGAACCAAGTTGGATAGCAAATATGAAAAGTGAATCTTTATTGGGTATAAGGATGGTTTAAAGGGTTATAAGCTTTGGAACCCATTAACAAGGAAGGTTGTGTACAGTGGAGATGTGGTATTCAGAGAGGTGAAAGATGTTATTAAACATGAATTCCAACCAAAGGAACCTGAGAGGATAGAGTTTGAGCTAAAGGAGGAAGAATCAAACTCTAGAGTAGAAGAGGAATCAAAAGATGAAGAGCCACAAAGTCCGGGTGTGAGAAGATTAGCTCGAGAAAGAAGGTAGCTAGAAAGGTATAGTCCATCTACTTTTTATTCAAATTTTGCTTTATCTATTACTGATGATGATCCCAGAACTGTGAGGGAAGCAATAGATTTAGAGGACAAAAAACTCTGGAAAGAGGCCATGGTTGATGAAATGGCATATTTGCACAAAAATGAGGCTTGGGATCTAGTAGAGTTGTTGGCTAGAAGGAAACCCATTGGTAGAAAATGGGTGTTCAAGAAGAAGACAAATGTAGAAGAAAAGGTGGAGAAATGAAAGCTCAGTTGGTAGCAATGGGTTATTCCCAGGTGTCAGGAATTGATTTTGGTGATATTTTTTCTCCTGTTGCCAAGGTAACTTCTATTAGATTACTTTTATCTATTGTTGCTGCTT